>BQNB010145553.1:0-12140 GCA_026074375.1 Tanacetum coccineum
ACTTTTGTATAGAAGTGATCGATATATAATATATGTCATAATTTTCTACATCACCCTCAACTCATAACACTACTTCCTCAAATTTTGGAAATTTATGTGATTATATATCATCAGAGACTACTTTACGACTGTCAGTTATAAAACGCCAAACATCATATCCTTGATTGTTCTCATTAACACACACAAAAACGAATACCTTGCAATAACATCAGAGGTTAGCAAAACATGAAAATTTTTGTATGATTCGAGTTAGGTTGACCTAAATCAAATATTTTAATGAAACCCTCATGTTGGTTCATATATATTTCTTCTTCTAAATCTCCATTTAGAAATGCCTTTTTCACATCTATTTGATGAACTTTCAAAAATCTTAATGAAGGAAGTATCATTCTAATCGAGGTTATTCACGTAACAAGCGAATAAGTATCAAAGTAATCTAGACCTTCGCGTTGTCCAAATCCTTTGATTACTAGTCTTGCTTTGTACTTGTCAACGGTGCCATCGGCTTTCCTTTTCTTTTTTGAAGATCCATTTATAGCCTAGTGGTTCACAACCCGAAAGTAAATCCACGAGCTAAAATAGAATCTATTTCACTTTTAATGTCTTCTTTCCATTGAGCCATTCCGAGAAAGTTACCGCTTTTCGATAAGAAGTAGGTTCATTTATTCATGATTTCTTTAATGATTTAGAAAAAATATGCCAGCTATTATATGACAGACTTAAAAAGAATCCTAAACCATGGACTAAAGAACACACTAAAATTGTTAGGTATATAAAAAAAAGAATTACCTTGTTTAAACATACCACATCTAGATGCATATCTTATAGTAGAAACATATGCTAGTGATATAGGTTATGGAGGAATATTAAAACAGAGATTAGAAGATAGCATTAGTTAGGTATTATTCAGGGGCTTGGAATGAAACTCAAAAGAATTATTCTACTGTCAAAAAAGAAATTTTAAGTATTGTTTTAAACATTAAAAAGTTTGAAGATGATTTATATATGAAGCCATTCTTGTTAAGGATTGATTGTTTATTTGCAAAATCTATTATAGAAAAGGATGTCAAAATTTTGATTTCAAAACAGATTTTTGCCAGATGGCAAGCTTTACTAAGTAAATTTGATTTTACAATCGAACATATTAAAGGATAAAATAATCATTTACCATATTTCTTATCAAGATAATTTTTAGAGAGGGATGAATAACTCAGACAAAAAATACATTATACCAAGACCTAAATTACCCTCTCCTCCATATCCTTCAACACCCACTCAAAATAGATTCATAGCCCTTACACCTTATCCACCCACCTATACCTCAATAACAAGACCAACCTACTCAGCATTAGCCCGTTTACAAGGAATGCCACAAGGCCTAAATCCATATAACAGATCACCTACAACAGTCACATCATCATCATCAAATAAACCAAGATCCCCCTCAAATAAACCAGAATTCCAAACCAATCTGAATAAACAAGTCATAAAATTTTTAGAACCAATCGAGGAATTGAAGCTAAGTTAAGGTTTCCCATCTTTGATGGAATATATATTCCCCAAGAATGCTAATTTTTATAACAATGATTACCAGACTATGGAATATTATGAAGCATTTTTAATTGACAGTCAATTAGTTCAAATTCGCCACATCTATAACAAAGATGAAACAGGAAAGATAGATTTTAGCAAGGTCAAAATTAATATATTTTATCTTTGGAAGATTAGGGGAATATACCTTTTACAAATAAAGTTTTATCATGATACCCATATTATTCAGGATATAATTATTATGACTATATAGAAGCCTGGAACAAAGCTTTTTTACTAAAAGCCCATTTCCATACATGGTTTTTCCATTTCTCTGAAGATTTTTCCCTTAAATACCCAAGATGGTTTATAAAATGGTTTAAATACATGGGTATTATTCCAGAAACTTTTCCTTCAAAAGTTTAGCAAACGTTATGTTTAAACAAGAAAATGTCACTCCATTCGAATACACCTTGCAAATCCCCGCTATATTTAAACTACCATGGATACTATCGTTCATACATAAAAAGCAAGAAGCAAAAGGAAGTTCTCCACCACTACTGCTATGATAGTTTAGTGTTAAATGGTGGAAGCAAATTAATGAAAGCCAATCGAATAAAGAAGTCGTTATCAAATATCATAGTAATCTTACAAAAGAATCTTCGAAATCTCCCAGCACATCTACTTCAAGAATATCTCTGACGAATAAAGACGTTGCAAAAAGAATCAAAGAATGTGAAAATGAAGAAGATTTATCAAGAATTATCAATGAAAATAGAGGATCCCCAACTCCTAGTGAAGATTTATTTCAAGACTCACAAGATCCCTATGAAGATGAAAATCTCTTAAATTATTAAAGTTTTTTGTTCAAATTCTCTATAAAATGTAAATTAGAAAAGAATTATAATTTTATAATAAAGACAAGACAAGGAGATCAGACAGCTCAACAGGTTTCTAGAAGACCAATTTCAAAGACGTAAGCCATGACGATTGCCCACTATAAAAAGAAGAAAATTATGATTAATAGAAGACAAGACAATTCGCCCACAATAAAAGAAAGGAAGACAATTGTGCCATAAATAAAAAGAAGAATGATTAAAGACTTAACTAGCATTTGCCGGTTACCAAATTTATCAAGACCTGATGAATACACTATAAAAGAGGAAGAAATCACACATATGAGGCAGACTTCATTTTATGAAGAAAAAACCCAGTCTTATTTTATCAACCACTAGATGTTCCAAAACCCTAGATTTTCAAATTAGCACCTTTAGACCAGACGAATCATTGTATCCCTGAACCAGATTGTAATCAAGATTTTTTTAATCAAGGTATAAATTTTTAAATTAATTTTCTCCTAATATGCCACTTATTGAAATTCGTACTTATATTTGAATTTGTTACATATATCCTTGAATTAATTTTAGCACTTATATACATGATTTTCTACATTATTAAAATAGAACTTTTTATTCTATATTTTAGTCAAACATAAATCAATTTTATATATTATTTGATTTGTTCCCTGTTGGTATGAGAGCCATTTCGTCAAAAAAGGTAATAGTACATAAATCTTTAATTAATGAATTGTGTGTGCTTATATTATGTTAAACAAAAAAAAACTAAGTTATATATTAAATGGATATATGGCTGCGTTGGTAAGCCTTGTCGATCAGTCGGTTGGAATTAGCCGCATCATGATAAGAAGTAAGACGGTCGTACCACGACGATATGGGGGTGTTCCCGTAGTTAATTATATTAAGATAATATAAACCTTAGTCTTTTGAAGGTTAACAAAATAAATGTATCATTGATTCATTATGAATAAGATTTCAAGACTATTATTGAATCGAAAAAATGGTTCTTCTTCTGATATTGAAGATGAACAAGATCATTCTAGTTCAGTTGAAGTTATGATTTCTAATATAGAAAATAGATTACAAAATTGGAATATACCTAAACAAAATATTAAAACAATTTATACAATTGGATCATTTGATTGGTTTCAAAATTATTCTATCAAAACTATTGAGAAAACTTTACTTTTATTACAAAGTCATCAAAGTATAAAATTATTTTCAAAAAATGTTATTAGAGAACATAGAAAATTCTATAAATATTTACAAATTAGTTTAGTACAAGTAGTTACAAAACCATTAACTAGAATAGGAATTGATGCTCCTATATGTATTATGTTAAGAGATGCTAGATTATTAAATTTTAGACAATCTTTATTAGCATTAGCTGAATCTAATATATGTAATGGCCCAATATATTTTAATTATTATCCAAATTTTACCGTAT
This sequence comes from Tanacetum coccineum, assembly GCA_026074375.1. Lineage (NCBI taxonomy): Eukaryota > Viridiplantae > Streptophyta > Magnoliopsida > Asterales > Asteraceae > Tanacetum > Tanacetum coccineum. The sequence continues at coordinate 3,835 of BQNB010145553.1, forward strand.
TTTCATTTGATCAAAATATACTAGATGTACTAACTTTAAATATTAAAACTCAAAATATAGAGACAAAAGAAGGATATGACCTATTAGTAGTAATAATTTTTTTTTACAAACTAAGTAACATCGGCGTCTTCACCGGCGTTCTCAAATTCAGGCGGGTTCAAACGCCTATCCCACCCCGATTCTTTTCCGCCTCCTTTTCTCTAATCGTTCCTCAATTCTTTGTCGATGTCCATTCGCTGCATAAAAACTCGTAATTGGATGTTCATTTCAGATTCGAGTGTCATTTACAATTTTTTATGTGGCTCGACGAATATTCGGAAAGAAGCGATTAGATCTAAAGGAGTGTATTGATTTTATTTTCGTTTTTCCCTGATCATTTATTTTCAGATCCCCAATTCAAAAAAAAAAAAAAATTATTATCTGTTGAGGTCCCTTCAATCCAATTTATTTGTGCTCGTTTCGTCATGGGATTCGATGAATGGCAGGAGGTGTCGAGGAGAGGCTATAAGAAAGGTTCTAAAGATGATGATGTAACTAGAATATCGACTTCGGTATTTGTTACTAATTTCCCTACCTCATTTACCGCAAAGGAGTTATACCTTACCTGTAAGCAATATGGTCATAATATCGTTAATTACACTACAAAATTTGAAACGAGTCTAGAATTCCTATGTTGTAGGTCGGCTACGATCACACGTAAAATCCTTCTAATGTTTTCTTGTTACATAAAGTAATGGAGTATCTTTATTTCTATAATTGGTGATACGCCCATGGTTAGGATAAGTATCATAGTTTATTATATTTAGAATAAGTGTTGAGTCATATTAGGAAGTGTCAAAAGTCAATGTTTATGTTGTGGTCAAGTCAAAAGTCAAAGTTAAAGGTCAAAAGTTATAATAGCCCATAATAGGCCCATGACCTATTTGACTATTAGGGTTTTACCCTACTTTGTCTTATAAATACTTTTTGTACTCTTTTATTTTATAATTAATCAATCAAGTTAAAAGATCAAAATATCTTTAGTTTTTCTCTCTATCTTCTTAAGGAGCTTGCACGTGCTTGAAGTGGTGCCATATCCCGATAATATCCGCAAGGGTCTTATCAATTGGCGCTTTCATTGAGAGTCTTTGTTGAAGGCTTCCGATTTAGGGTTCCAACAAAAAAATTTATTGTTCTTCGAGTTGCTGTCCATGGCATCGGGCGACAGCCAGCGGGATGCGAATAACACACTATCTAAGCTCTTGTAAATAGGTATGGTGGCTAAATACCAGAATAAGTCAGATGCTTATAAATCGAGTAACGAGGATGTCTGAATCTTTACTTAAATCATTTTATATCTTTGGACATAAAGTGGCGTTACATATAGAACTATTGAGGGAAAGGCCTACAACTTTAGGATAAGCCTTCTCCTTAGCCTGTATCACCAAGGCCTATTTTGAGGACGAGCGGTCCATTACAGCCATCGCCAAACCAAACGACCTAAACATAGGGCTACAGGTTTAAGATCTCGAGGAAATGATTCACCATAAGCCAACAAGGTAGAAGCTGTCAAAATAAGTATGGTTGCTACTTCAGAAGAACACGAGCATCAAGAAAACCAAGATAACCTAAATGAAATTTTTAAAGAAAAAGATGACGCCAAAACAATAATTTCCGCCGATACTTTTGGCAGCAATGGTGTTAATGATTCCTAAACTTCAGGTTCAGAGACACCTACGAAGGTAGTAGTGGACAACAGTAATGGTTATGCACTCACTTTTTTGGTTGGATACGAAAGTCTGTAAGCTCTCTAACTATGGGAAAAAATTGGTATAGGGGATGTTCTCGGGCTCATAGATAGTGGGGGTGCCCATAATTTTGCTCAACCAAATGCGGGTACCGGAAGTGAGGTTGTGGCCGGCCTTTCAAAGGAGTTTCAAGAAAGAGATATGGTTGATGCATTGTCAAGAGTTGTGGAGCAGAAAAGTTAGGGAAATTGGAAGGAGTTAGAGAATAAATCAAAAGATAGGAAGGTGGAGAGAGATGCTGAAAGGGAAGGAGAACCAACTATCTTGGCAACATTTGGCAGCGATCGAGGTATAACAATTTGGGATCCTGAAATCAATTTTTTTTAAACAACATCTTGAGGGCTAGGTGGTTTCGAAGGAGTGGGGAACCGCGATCCAAGAGAATCACATCCAAGCCCGTATGGCATAAAGATTATGTCATATAATAACTATATCTTTATTTATTATGTTTCAGTCTTAGTAGGAAAGTGTTGTTATCTTAGGAAAGTGTCATTATAATAGGAAAAGTCTTGTATTTAACTTTGACTAGTCTTGTATTTGACTTTGACTGTATTCGATATAAATATATCGAACCATTCATGAATAATCAATCAATCAAGAATAATCATCTGGGCTAGCTCAGATGGCCACCAAGGGTAACCTTAGGATGGTTGTTACCACATACAAGAGGTCTTGGGTTCGAGCCTCACCGTGAGGGTTTTCCTTCAGGAGCGAAAAAGGAGTGTGGTTTATCCCCTAAGACGAAGTTTTTTGAGTCTCGCATACTACCCAATTGGATGTCACTGTGAACTCGAATCACTAACAACTAACTTGTCGTTCTAAAAAATAAAAAAATCTAGTTAAAGATTAATAATTCTCTAGTTCTTCTCTTCTACTTCTTAAGGAGCTTGCACATGCTTGAAGTGGTCCTACTATCCGATACAACCCCTAGCAGGGTCATATCAAGGTTTTTTCTAGACAACACCTTGATGGAAAGGTAGTTTCGAAGGAGTGGGGAGTGTTACGCCCATGGTTAAGATAACTATCATAGTTTATTATGTTTAAGATAAGTGTTCATATTAGGAAGTGTCAAAAGTCAATATTTATATTGTGGTCAAGTGAAAAGTCAAAAGTTAAAAGGTCAAAAGTCATAATACCCTATAATAGGCCCACGACCCATTTAGCTATTATGATTTTACCTTACTTTGTCTTATAAATAACCTTTCTACTCTATTATTTTATAATCAATCAATCAAGTTAAAGATCCAAAATTCTCTAGTTCTTCTCTCTATATTTTTTAGGAGCTCACATACGCTTGAATTGGTGCTACTATCCGATACAACCCCTAACAGGGTCGTATCATTTGGTTACTAATTATACATGAAATTTCGTTCTTTCACTTCACTTTGCCGAAAGGACTTGTGAGTGAAAAGTCGATGTGTTTATGTGAGTCAACTCGCACCATGAATGATGGAACATTCACCACTTGCCTTCCAACCATGTAACCACAATTATAATCAAGTTAAATGGGTCAAGAATGCACTTTTTGCAAAAACAAACAACCAAACTCGTTTGAATTTTGATTATACCTGATGTGCCTCTGCTTGATGAGCACTCTAGCATGATGAATAGACTTGGCCATACCAGACTTGAACACAAGTGTCTGCAGACGGCGCTCAAGGAAGTTCTCCACGGTAAGGGCCAGCACGTAATCAAGCTTGTTCTGGTTCTCATCCAACAACCCATACCTGTTCATTCTCCTCATAAGGGCTTCACCTTCAAAGATTCTTCGTGGGTCCTTCTCCTCGAGGGTAAGAAGCATTCTTGCGGCATTACGAATACGGCTAAGAGCATACTGCACCCTCCAGAGCTCTCTCTTACATCGAAGACCATACTCTCCAACGAGTTTCAACTCAGCATCCAAACGCTCCTTCTCATATGGACGTCGGGGCTTCTTGAAAGTTTTTCCATCTGTCATTCATTTTGGCATCTGATTAAAATCGATATAAAATCTGAATGTTGAAAACAATACATAAACTTGAAATGAACTGAAGAGCATCATATTCTGTAATCTCGAATCATCGAGTACTGCTTTCCCAAATATTGGAATAGCGATTTAGATTTACTAGTCACTCTCATGAAACAAATATTATTTTCAAACACTTTTCTTTCTCGTAGATGAAAATCAAAAATATATATTCTGAAAGCAGCTTACAATCGTCAAACAAACAGCTTAATTGTTTGAAGTTTCACCAATAACGTATTACCAATTACCAAGTTCTTATAAAAAGCATAAACCATCTCAAAGCTTCTGAAAATGCTTAGTCATTAAACTCGCTTATAGTTGAACAGCAATCGAATCCTTTCGATATATAGATTGCAACATTTATGAGAATTAAAAAAAAACAGAATGAATATCAACCATCCAATTACGCACAACCAAACCTAACTATAGTGAGCTCAAGAGTGTGCTCTGAAAAAACCTAAACTTGTACATCTCAAATTCTACATAGAACTTAAAGTAAGATCGTTTGTAACCAAAAAAATATGTTTTTAAACTGCTAGATGGTTTTGTTAAGAAGCATCACATTTACAAGACTCAGAACTCACACACAATCATTATTAGTAACACTGGTCCAATTCCAATTAAAACTAAACTCAACACCAATTAAAGCAAAACAAACATGTATATATCTACTATGAGTATATAAAAAATAAAATAAAAAAGGCTAGTTGAGTTACAGTTGCGGTAAACAGCGGTGTGCACCATGGTTGTCCAACGTTACTGCAGTGATAGCCTGAAGCTCAACCTCCGCTGTAAAACAACAGTTATGGTTCAATACGGTTACAGAAAATAATATGAACACTATACTAAATCGACAAATATGAAGCTTGTACAATTCCCGCTTTATAATTCATAAGCTCAATTTTTAGGCTTATTTTCCAGTTTATGAAAACAAAGCTCATGAGCACATATATAAGCTTAAACAATCACCCAAAAAAATGCGCTAAATCAAAAAAGGTGTTTGAAATTGCTCATATGTTTATGCTTAACTACTTATATTTCCAACTTAACTGCTTGATTCAAGTGCTTATTCCACTTAAACTGATAAGTAGTGATATACCCTCAAAAATAACCTATAAACATTACAAAATAAGCTGGTAAATAAAAAAGGGTTTTTTTAACTGCTAATTTTTCTTCTCAACTGCTTATTCCACTGAATAACATATCTAAACCTTCAAATACAACTCACATCCTTCATTCTTTCTCAACAAAACAACCAAATCTCAAAATTAAATCGCTTTAGGGGGTGTTGGTTTTGGCTTATACAGTGAGCTTATGACTTTTTGGTTTAGGGCTTATGATTTATAAAATTATAAGCTCACTTTTTGTAGCTTATTTTGAAACTTTTCGGCTCATATAAACTTATTATGACTTAATAAGCTTATATAAAAGTTTCATAATAAGCCACAAAAGTGAGCTTATAAAACATAAGCCCAAAACCAACTAAGCCATAAGCCGGCTATATAAGCCAAAACAAACACGCCCTTAGACCCTCATAAATAACCTACAAACCTTAAAATACAAATCAATAACTGCTAAATCAAAAAGGGTATTTCAAACTGCTTATTTTTTCTTCTCAGATGCTTATTTCAAAGTGCTTATTCAACTAAAAACATAACTTACCTGCTAAAGCTTCAAATACAACTCACCTCCCTCATTCTTTCTTAAGAAAATAAGCAAATCTTAAAAACTAAATTACACCTCATTACAACTGCTTATTTACAAACTAAACCCCATAATAACATAACATTTTTATTTCAATCTTTGAACAAGTAAACCCCATGATAACATATCATTTTCATAAGCTCGCTTTTTGTGGCTTACTTTGTTTTTGGGCTTATTTTGAAACTTTTCAGCTTATATAAACTTATTATAAGCTAAAAAACTTATAAGCCGAAAAAATCAAAATAAGCCACAAAAAGGTGAGCTTATAAAACATCATAAACCGGCTTTATCAAAAAGGGTATTTAAAACTACTTATTTTTTTCCTCTCAACTGCTTATTTCAAAATGCTTATTCAACTAAAAACATAACCAACCTGCTAAACCTCCAAATACAACTCACCACCCTCATTCTTTCTCAACAAAACAACCAAATCTCAAAACTAAACTACACCTTATTACAAATGCTTATTTACAAGTAAAACAATAAGCATTAAACATAATAACCAAACCCAAACACCATCATAGCATTTTTTAAAGTTTGAACATGTAAACAACATAGGACTGAATTTAAGGAAGAAAAAAACAAAAGGTACGATGAAAATGTTTTAACTACCTGATGATGAAGATTTGTGAGTGATAAAACTGCAGCTGCTGTGTGTTGCGTGTGTATGTGAGGCGATGAAATATAACTAGGGTTTAGGTTTCTTTCTCGCTAATGGGCCAATATGGTTATTCTGGGCCCGTTAGGTTTACCTTTTGTTGGACTAATGTAATTTCTTACTTCATTTTTCTAGTTTTGAACTAGAAAATAAAGATTAAGGTCACAAAATGGCAACATTTTTTTCAAAGTCTCGTTTTGGTACGTGAATTATAAATGTATTATTAAAACATTTTATAAAAGTTTGATGTGTTTAATGTTATTTTTTAATATTCATGTATTAAAACGGAACTTTAGAAAAAGTTTGTTATTATAATGTGACTAAAACCTGATATAATTGTTAAGTTGTGTTTATATATAAGGTAACTATAAACCAATTAATAGTCCAGATAATTATAAACGAGTTAGTTTTATGAGCCGTTTGGGATTAACTTGGTAAAAGGTCAAAATAAGCCGAGATTAAACGAGAACTCAAGCCCGAGCTTCGTACCAAAAGCTCGTTTATACTCGTAAGCCTAAATGAACATGAAAAATATTTGCGTTTATATAAGAGTATACACATACTTCGTTTACTTGTATAATTTATACTCCGTATATATATTGATAGACGTTTGTTACTTTACCGGGGTAAACTCATTTACCCAAGAAAATATCTTGATAGATGTAAGAGGTGAGATCATTAAATAACAATCCATTCATTTTTCATCAAATAATAAAAAACGTCATTTTCCACCTCTTTTTTAAAAATTAAATATCTTGCAAACGGTAAATCGTCAAACGACAAAAAATACACCATCGCGACGAGAATTAAATCATCTTTCTATAGAGGGGTACTTTTATATACTTTCGACGAATTTTTTTCGATTTTTTTTAGTCACTTCTGAAAAAATCACATGTGATTTGTAGCAGAATCACATGTGATTTCATAAAATCACATGTGATTTGATATACAAATCACATGTGATTTTTTCAGACGTAACTAAAAAAAATCGATTTCATATACTTTTGACGATTTTTTAGTGTTAAAATTAAATCGCATGATTGAGTAGATCTGATTGTTTGGAGTTGTTTCTTATGAACATTTATTGTTTTAATTTCCAAAAAGTTTGTGGTCCTATGGACTTATTATTTGATCCCATTTAGTCCCAGGATATTTGATCCAGTTTAGAAACAACATAATTGATTCGTCCCAAAAGTTGTGGTGATTATTACTATAGTATTGCTGAAATGATCAAGGCCGATTATAAATCCAAAAGGTTTTATCAGATCAACTAAATGACACTCAAGCAGCGTTGATGTTGTTAATTGAAGAAGAAGAAGGAGCAGCTAAGAGAGCATCCATCAAACCAATGATATTCTTCCTCTTCAAGGTGGAGTGTATTATCAGATTTGGAAGAAAAAAAATTAAATTAATGACGTGGAAATCTACCCGGTCATTTGGGTAATATTATCACAAAATAAACAAGTTCGTTGGTGTAAAGAGTAAAAAAAAAAGTAAGTTGGTCATTACAATACAAATGCGAAAGTAGGTTGGTAATAAATGGCCTTTACCCATTAAATTTTGCCAAATTTGATTATGTGAAAAAACTCATGGTTCATACATAGTCGCTCGTCATTAGAAAATATAAAAAAAAATGTTCACACTTTTAAGTATGAATAAATTAGTCGGATCTCAACACTCAAATCTTTAAACTTTAAAGTGTGAACAATTTAATTAGGTCCTACGCTCTTAAGTGTAGACTTCTTTAAAACTAACATTAGACTACACGTAATGGCGACCATAGTTTCAGTCGGTCCCATTTGGTCGACCCCGTCTCCCCCTTACGAAGACCAGATAGGAGTCGTGTTCGGGTTGGCAGGTTTTTATAACTTTTATCCAAAAACGACCCGTTTATTAATTGTGTTAAGAAACTCAATTCTAACCCAGAAATGCATAACATGTGTAACTTGTTTGTGACTCGTTTCACATGTTAGATAAATAGGCCAATTGTTGTTGTGATGGATAAGGGTGTGTTTGGCAATCCTGATAACAGTATTGATGAATCAGATAACTCCAATGTAAGTGAAGAGCAAATTTTGATAACACTGCTGAAAATGAGTTTGTGAATAGTACTGATAATGTGATTGAAACACCTAAAATGAATAATACTGTG
>BQNB010145554.1:0-16701 GCA_026074375.1 Tanacetum coccineum
TGTAAATCACGAAAAGCTTATCTATTATAGAAAATAAAGAGCTAATTAATATTACACCAATTGTTCCAAGTATCTTGCGTTAACAAAAGTCAAATACTACGCTACAAAAAAGAAAAAAACTACGGATGTTAGTGTTACTAAAGCACAAATAAAACGTTACTCCACTAAAGACGATGTATAGTGTGGAGCTCTATTAGATCAAATTTTTTCTTAATAAATTTTTTGAAGGTTTTTCTTACTTCTATACATTGTTTTTATAGATCCAAGTTGTGATCACATTCTTGATACCCTTTCCGCCCATCCTCCGTCATAGCCGGAATATTCAGCCGCTGATGCAATTTTTGTTACGGTGTCTGGAATATTGTATCTTTAAATGTTTATTTTTTACATTTTGTTGTAAAGTTTATATACATTTTCTTATATAAATTGTCGTTGTAAGGTTTTTGTAAATTGAATTATATAGTTTATTTTTTGTTGGTAATTTTATTATTCAATTCTTGAAAGTGAAAACTATATGTGAAAACTTAATGTATTTTAGGAAGGGTTTACAATGTTAAAACTTAATCGCATATAAAAACGGAATGGATACTAATTGATTGACACAAAATGTTTTGAACATTAAATGTTAACAACTTTGACATATTCAAGTGGCGGGTTTGAATGAAAATTGAATATTAAAACTTAATGTATTTTAGGAAAGTTTTACAATGTCAAAAGTTAATTGCATATAAAACAGAATGTATATTAATTGATTGACACAAAATGTTTTGAACATTAAATGTTTATAATAACTTTGATATATTCAAGTGGCAGGTTTGAATGTATTAAATGATCATATTTAATTTGGTCATGTAACCACTTATTCCTACAATTATAGAGGCTAATTATGGAAGATATTAATGAGCCCATTAATCTATCATAATTTACATTTACTATAGTTTGAGTAAATCTCCTATAAATAGGGATCACCGTTTGCAATTACATTTTGATATTTTCACGTTTTATTTTGAACTTTACACGAAACACTTACCACAATATCGCATATCATTAATTGGTTGCCGCTATAAATGTTGTCTTTTTTCTTTAGTTGAATTATTGCATGTTACATCCATTTTCAATTATATTTTGATCTTTTCACGTTCTATTTTAAATGTTACACAAAACACTTACCACAATATCGTATACCGTTAATTATCTGCTGCTGGGAATTTCCGCGACTATCGCGCGGGTACTCATCTAGTATTAACAAAACCTGTTAATGAAAGAACCTTACACGAGTGTTTGGGCAAGTTAAATTTTGGAAATCCCACTATTCAACTTGAGGGGGAGTGTTAAAAGGAAACAATTTAATGAGATTAGCAAGATTGGTGGTCAATCACATCGTTTCCCTTTAATTTAGGAAAGCAAATATCTTGTTTCCATATCTCCATAATTGACAGCTATCAATAGTTGTTTTCCATATTTAGATGATTGTAAATCTGTATAAATAGAGGATCTCTTCATCATTCTAATACACAGAAAAAAAATACTCAAATCAATTACCTCTTTTTATCAACATACACTTCGACGAGGGCATCATCATCCGAAGTGGGGTATGAAACAAAACTAATCAGGTTTCAGAACATATGGAAACGAATAATAATGCAAGACAGCAACAGAGCTTGTCCTTTAATTGCTATTGGTAAATTTTAATCTCTTTTCTTTTCTAGGGTTTAGGTGTGTGTATGTGTGTGAGATAGGGCTAGAAGCATTACATAAGTATAAACTAACTCTGCATTTCTACCTCTTTACTAAATCAATATGAACATATATATGTGTTAGCTTATGTTATACCTTTAGACCTCTTTGTAGTCCAACGAACTATATCTAGAGAACTATTTTGTCTAGTTCAGTCTTTAAAAAAATATATGCGAACTATATTACATACACTTATTTTTATCAAGTAAATTTCTATCGAAACTATAGAAAGAATATATCACTCATTGTCGCAATATAGAAAAAGAACTCGTAATTTAACTAATATGAATTGGTCAATATAAATTTTAAAAAAAATCTTGGATGATAAACAATGTAAATTCAAAGAAATCGTATGGTTATAAACCTATTAGAAAAAGATACCGAAAAAATTCATAATAATAAAAACGTATGTGTACAATTTAAAGAAATACATTAGTACTTTTAAAGATGATACTATAAAATTTTAAAAGTACTAATGTATTTCTTTAAATTGTACACATACGTTTTTATTATTATGAATTTTTTTAGGTATCTTTTTCTAATAGGTTTATAACCATACGATTTCCTTGAATTTACATTGTTTATCATCATAGATTTATTTTTAAAATTTTATATTGACCAATTCATATTAGTTAAATTACGAGTTCTTTTTCTATATTGCGACAATGTGTGATATATGCTTTCTATAGTTTCGATAGAAATTTACTTGATAAAAATAAGTGTATGTAATATAGTTCGCATATATTTTTTTAAAGATTGAAATGAACAAAATAGTTCTCTAGATTTAGTTCATTGGACTACAAAGAGGTCTAAAGGTATAACATAAGCTATTACATATATATGTTCATATTGATCAAGTAAAGAGGTAGAAATGCATAGTTAGTTTATACTTATGTAATGCTTCTAGCCCTATCTCACACACACACCCCTAAACCCTAGAAAAGAAAAGAGATTAAAATTTACCAATAGCAATTAAAGGACAAGCTCCGTTGCTGTCTTGCATTATTATTCGTTTCCATATGTTCTGAAACGTGATTAGCTTTGTTTCATACCCCACTTCGGATGATGATGCCATCGTCGGAGTGTATGTTGATAAAAAGAGGTAATTGATTTGAGGATTTTTTTCTGTGTATTACAATGATAAAGAGATCCCCTATTTATACAGATTTACAATCATCTAAATATGGAAAACAACTATTGATAGCTGTCAATTATGGAGATATGGAAACAGGATATTTGCTTTCCTAAATTAAAGGGAAACGATGTGATTGACCACCAATCTTGCTAATCTCATTAAATTGTTTCCTTTTAACACTCCCCCTCAAGTTGAATAGTGGGATTTCCAAAATTCAACTTGCCCAAACACTCGTGTAAGGTTCTTTCATTAACAGGTTTTGTTAATACTAGATGAGTACCCGCGCGATAGTCGCGGAAATTCCCAGCAGCATATTATTAATGGTATACAATATTGTGGCAAGTGTTTCGTGTAAGATTTAAAATAGAACACGAAAAGATCAAAATATAATTGCAAACAGATGTAACATGCGATAGTTCAACTAAGAAAAAAGACAACATTTATAGCGGCAGCCACTTAACGATATGCGATATTATGGTAAATGTTTCGTGTAAAGTTCAAAATAGAACGTGAAAATATCAAAATGTAATTGTAAACGGTGATCCCTATTTATAGGAGATTTACTCAAACTCTAGTAAATGGAAATTATGATAGATTAATAGGCTCATTAATATTTTTCATAATTAGCCTTCATAATTGTAGAAATTAGTGGTTACATGATCAAATTAAATGTGGTCATTTAATTCATTCAAACCTGCCACTTGAATATGTCAAAGTTGTTACAAACATTTAATGTTCAAAACATTTTGTGTCAATCAATTAGTATATATTCTATTTTTGTATGCAATTAACTTTTGACATTGTAAGCCCTTTCTAAAATACTTTAAGTTTTCATATTCAATTTTTATTCAAACCTGCCACTTGAATATGTCAAAGTTGTTAACATTTAATATTCAAAATATTTTATGTCAATCAATTAGTATACATTCCATTTTTATATGCGATTAAGTTTTGACATTGTGATTATGTTTTGACATTGTAAACCCTTCCTAAAATACATTAAGTTTTCACATTCAGTTTTCACTTTCAAGAATTGAATAATAAAACTACCAACAAAAAATAAACTATATAATTCAATTTACAAAACCCTTACAACAACAATTTATATAAGAAAATGTATATAAACTTTACAACAAAACGTAAAAAATAAACATTTAAAGATACAATATTCCAGACACCGTAACAAAAATTGCATCAGCGGCTGAATATTCCGGCTATGACGGAGGATGGGCGGAAAGGGTATCAAGAATGTGATCACAACTTGGATCTATAAAAACAATGTATAGAAGTAAGAAAAACCTTCAAAAAATTTATTAAGAAAAAATTTGATCTAATAGAGCTCCACACTATACATCGTCTTTAGTGGAGTAATGTTTTATTTGTGCTTTAGTAACACTAACATCAGTAGTTTTTTTCTTTTTTGTAGCGTAGTATTTGATTTTTGTTAACGCAAGATACTTGGAACAATTGGTGTAATATTAATTAGCTCTTTATTTTCTATAATAGATAAGGGCCTAGGCGGGCCGATTAATCGGGCTAGGCGCGAATCGGCCATTAAGCGCCCTGATTTTTACTAATCGGCCTAAAAAATCGGTCTGGTCAAAAATCGGTCAAAAAAATCGGCCAATATAGGATTTATCGGGGTCAAAATCGGGAAAAATCAGAAAAAATCGGATTAATCGGTCAAAATCGGAAAAATAATGAAAAAAATCGGATCACTTGAAATATTTGAAGTTTTGAACTTTGAAATACCATGCTTATCTTATACATATTATATCTAAAATTATAATTTTGTATATAAAAAATCCTATTACGATTAATCTCCCGATTAATCCCACAGAACTCGATTAATCGCTAGGCGCTACCCGACCGCTCCGGGAGCGCCTAGCGATTTTTGCAACCTTGATATATATATATATATATATATATATATATATATATATATATATATATATATATATATTATATTTTATATAATTATATATATATATATTATATATATATATATCATATATATATTATAGTATAGATATATATATTGGATAACGGGTTGACCCGAGGTCCATCCGGTTGAACCGGTGACCGATGACTCCGTTTTTATATGCGATTAAGTTTTGACATTGTGATTAAGTTTTGACATTGTAAACCCTTCCTAAAATACATTAAGTTTTCACATTCACTTTCAAGAATTGAATAATAAAACTACCAACAAAAAATAAACTATATAATTCAATTTACAAAAGGAAAGTGAAATGTAAGCCTAAAACTAAGACCTAAATTTAGACATAAACTTATGATTGGTTGATTTTAAAAGTTAATTGGTGAAAAATGATGAGAGAGAAGATGTGTGAGACACATGGCATGAATTGTATGGAGTAGGTCTATTGTTAGGCTTTCTTAGTAGGTCTATATATCGCTACTCTTTACAAAAACCTTACAACAACAATTTATATAAGAAAATGTATATAAACTTTACAACAAAAAGTAAAAAATAAACATTTAAAAGATACAATATTCCAGACACCGTAACAAAAATTGCATCAGCGGCTGAATATTCCGGCTATGACGGAGGATGAGCGGAAAAGGTATCAAGAATGTGATCACAACTTGGATCTACAAAAACAATGTATAGAAGTAAGAAAAACCTTCAAAAAATTTATTAAGAAAAAATTTGATCTAATAGAGCTCCACACTATACATCGTCTTTAGCGGAGTAACGTTTTATTTGTGCTTTAGTAACACTAACATCCGTAGTTTTTTTCTTTTTTGTAGCGTAGTATTTGACTTTTGTTAACGCAAGATACTTGGAACAATTGGTGTAATATTAATTAGCTCTTTATTTTCTATAATAGATAAGCTTTTCGTGATTTACAGGGTCTCATTCGTTGTTTTGCATCGAACTACCCAAATCAATAAGACAACCCTAGGATATGTTTTATTTTTCTTTATTTATAAATAGAATTTCTAACCTGTAACACTGTGTCACGATGATAAAGATTAAAAAGACGTTAAATGAACTTAAATTATTGTATTATTATTATATTTGATAGTAAAACATAAGTTACTTTTTAATTATAAAGTGTTTAAAGATGTGAACTGAAAGGTTGTGTATTTTTTGTGTCATAATGAGTTACAATGATATGTTTATATAAGCTAGATAATGGGCCTACACATAATACAAAGATAAATATGTCTTTGGGCCATGAAGACTAATCCGCTAACATCCCCCCGCAGTTTGAGCGGGAGAGGAACGAACACTCAAGCTGTCACGAAACTCATCAAATAAAGCCGTAGGTAGACCTTTGGTGAAGATATCCGCATACTGGTAACGAGAAGGGACATGAAGAACCCGTATGTGACCAGTGGTAACCAAGTCACGAACAAAGTGAATGTCAATCTCAATATGCTTCGTGCGCTGATTTTGCACGTGATTAGAAGAGAGATAGACAGCACTCACGTTATCACAATAAACAATAGTAGCTGTAGACAGTGGTGTATGAAGCTCACGTAAAAGATTGCGCAACCAGCAAGTCTCGGCCACAGCATTGGCAACACCCCGATACTCTGCCTCCGCACTAGATCGAGAAAGAGTAAACTGTCGTTTGGAAGACCAAGATAAAAGATTATTGCAAAGAAACACACACTAGCCATAAGTAGAGCGCTGTGTAGTGGGACATCCAGCCCAATCCGCATCTAAATAAGCAACTAAAGAAGATGTCGTAGATGCATAAAGCTGTAAACCACAAGTCAATGTACCACAGACATACCGCAAGATACGCTTGAGAGCAGAGAAATGAGGCTCTCGAGGATCATGCATAAAGAGACAAACCTGCTGCACGGCATAAGAGATGTCAGGCCGTGTAAAGGTCAAATACTGTAGAGCCCCTGCAAGCCTGCGATATAGTGTAGGATCAGAAATAGGATCACCAGCAGCAGCAAGCAAGTGTCAACAGGAGTACGACACGGATTACAAGTAAGCATACCGGCTCGCTCAAGTACCTCAAGGTTGTGTATTTTCTGTGTCATAATGAGTTACAATGATATGTTTATATAAGCTAGATAATGGGCCTACACATAATACAAAGATAAATATGCCTTTGGGCCATGAAGACTAATCCGCTAACAGTTATGTCCTTGTGTGAAGTCTATATGGATGAATGTTTGGAGTTGGTGCACATTGATATGTCCTCTAGTTATCCGGTTTCGTCTATTGAGGATATAGCGTCTGGCAATGTCTATAATTTGGGCAGCCACGTTCTAAATAAAATTCTTCAAGCGGTTTATGAATGTGTGCTCTGGTCGATTTGGAAGCGGAGGAATACGTTGGTGAATCCTTCCCCGGATTTAGTTGATAAGGTTCGCTCTCATGATGTATTTCCTTCTATCCAACGGGTCTCGAAGCTTTGGATCTCCTCCCGGGCTTACTCGCCATCTGCTCGGTGGAGCTCTTGGCTCTCGAACCCGCTAGAAGTTATCTTAGAGGGCTAGTCTGTAATTTTTTTTTGTTCCTTGGTTTTGTTTCTCTTATTCCGGTTTTGTTTTAGTTTTTGCTTGTCCCGCTTGTGCATAGTCTTTATTTGAGCTCTTTCTCGGAGTCTCATGGTTACAAATCTCAACTTTTTTTTAAAAAAAAGTTCAAAGCCACAGTAAACCACTTCATAAGATTATCGTCCCAAGGAAAGCTCAAGTATGTGATGGTGTTTTACTTAAGTTTCTAATTCTTTCAAGAACCCTTTGTACGTTAAGTAACTTGGTCAATAATTAACCACTTAAGGGTGGTTTAGTGACAAAAGAGCTTGTGACTACCATTTTAAAATGTGTGAGGTCTCATGTTCAATTTCTACTAGATGCAAACAACTTTGAAGTGGCAACACCAACCTCATGAAAGAAGAAAGGCTTTACCTGGTTTGAGTCTGTTTGGCGGTGGGTTCAAACCTCGATACCAAAGGGTCGGAAACCATGATTACCACAAAAAAAAAAACTTGGTCAATGATCTATAACTTATAATGTTGCATTGTGTGTAACATCAAAAGCTTAAGGACTTAAAGAAAGAAAAAAAAGGGGTGGAGTTGACAAAAGAGTGAAAAGGAAGCTTCCACGAAATAGACATAGGAGAAAAATGTTTTTCTCACAATTTACACCTGGTAAATAATTTAGGGTTTATGTAAACTTATTGAATAACAATGTCTAAAGATGGTAAAAATGTTTTTGAGGCAATTAAGAAGTGGAGAGTCATCCATACTGTTGAACGATACGGAATAGGAGAAGCAGCTGAAAGATATGATGTTGATAAACCACAAGTTAATGAATTTGTTTTGAAAGCGAAACAAGACCACCAAGACATTATAAAAAGCCACCAACACTCTATAGCAATCCTACAAAAATGTATCCAAGAAGAAGAAAAAAAGGATCCCACAATGGAACCTAAAAGTAGTGAGGGTGGTGATGCGTTGTGTTATATATGTGGTAAGAATGGGCATAAGTCTAAGGAGTGTTGTGGTGTTGGTTGTTCTGTATGTGGTAAGCTTGGGCATGACGGTTGGGGTTGTAATGAGGATCGCTTTAGGGATGGGCGTGTTGGTACCAATGGGGCTATTTGTTATTACTGTGGGAAGGCTGGGTATATCGCTGTTTGTTCTAAGTGTGGTGAGACAGGGCACGTGGGTAAGGAATGTTGGTAAAATTTGATGTTGGGTATCATGCTTATGGATTAATGGTGGTTTAACTAATGCTTATGGTAAAATTTTAATCTTAGTTTCTATGATGTGCTTTAATTTCTATGATTTATTATGTTAGTTATTGTTACTGTTAGTATGGCATTGTATTGCTTTATGACTTATTTCTGGGATTGCAATGAAATTATCTATTGTTTAGTGAGGTGTATGTTTTTTTTATAGAAGCCGAGAAACTGATGTCATTCACTGTTTGCTTTTTATCAATGGCACGAAAGAATTCGTGATTCCAAACTTATGAATATCGGCAAATTTCATTATTCAGTTGAAAAATATATACCTACTACGTTGCAATGAATATCGGCAAATTTCATTGGACTTTTAGAAAAATATACTTCATAATAGGTGAGGTGGCGGAAATATTTTAGTATATGGGTTAACAAGGGTTGGTATATCACTATATCCATTAGGCGTATTTCATGTATTTCCTTGTTATTTTTTTTATAGGATCTGATTTGATTGCTTTTTTCTTTTTTGTGTTGTCATAATTGAAAATTTAAACTGTATTGTGTTCACATTCTTGGATATGTTGTGCATAAATCATCAGGTAGTAGTAGTAGTCAGGGTGGTGATGTTTTGTGTTATATATGTGGTAAGAATGGGCATAAGTCTGAGTGTTGGTACCAATGGGGCTATTTGTTATTACTGTTGGAAGGCCGGGTATATTGCCGTTTGTAAATGTTAATGTTGGATATCATGCTTATGGATTTATGGTGGTTTAACCGATGTTATTAGTTTCAATGATGTGCCTGAATTTCTATTATTTTTTTTATTTTTTTTTGGTAACCATGGTTTCCGGCACATTGGCCGAATAATCCACGGGGTTTGAACCCACCACCACACATACTCAAACCAGGTAAAGCCCTCTCTTTTCAGGAGGTTGGCGTGCCCACTTCAAGGTTGTAATTATGATGAATTGCTTTATGACTTATGATTCGGATTGAAATGAAATTATCTATTGTTTAGTGAGGTATATGTTTTTTTTATAGAAGCCGAGAAACTGATGTCATTCTCTGTTGGCCTTAATATGTGCTTTTAATATGGCACGAAAGAATTCGTGATTCCAGACTTATGATCCTTTGATACATAAGCTGCTCAACCTGAGACTTGATAATCTTACCAGTAATGATTGCAAAGAGATACAAAATTAGGAAATGTAAACCAAAACAGCCACGCCAAAATCCAGGAGAGATACTACGTATTACTCAACATCTTGTCTATTCTTGATTTTTTACCACAGCAACCAAAATATGTGAACTTGTAGTTGTGAATTGGAGTATTGACAAGGACAGCTCTTGCTTTAAAAACTATTCAAGTTGGACATACTTTGACGATTTATGATACAATTGTTTTTTTTAGGACTAACAGATACTGTATGTTCGTTGTTGTGTGAATTTAGAGTTTCATCATGTTTTTTTATATGTTTTAAGTTTTACTCTAGTTATTAAAATGTAATTGTTAGTACAGCTTTGTAATGCTGTTATATTGCTATAGAACTTATGGCTGGGATTGGAATGAAATCTGCTAGAGTTTTGTGAGGTGTATGTTTTATAGAAGTCGAGAAACTGATGTTATTTGCCTTAAATCAACATCTGTCTATTCTCTGAATTTTTTTCCCATCGCGGCCAAAACATGTGAGCTTGTAGTTGTGAATCGGTGTATCGGTGAGGTCAGCTTTTGCTAAAAAAACTATTCAATCCTTCAAATAAATACATGTGAATCAAGTATTTGTTTTATTTACAAATTACAAACCCAAGTCTTATGCATCAATGAGGAACAAAAGTATAGAAGCCCTCGATTGATTTCCTAACGAAATGCCTCATCTTGTTCTTCACTTCAAACAAACTTCAAATTCTTTCATGTCAACTTCGTTAAACGAGATGCAGTGTTTAAAATGTCTTGTACATTGACGATATAATATCAGAAAACTTATAAACATAAATGATTCTACAGTCATTTTTTTTAATTCTTAACAGCATTTTCAGCAAAACAAACTAGCAAGAAGGTAGTTTTTTTTTTAACCCCATGTATACTAATGCTTTCCTCAATTCATTGAAGTTCACTATATATGTTGCTTTTTTAAAATTATGATAAAGAAAATGCTAACCAGTGACGGAAGTCGGGGCTATCTCACGGTGTCACAGTACCTCGAAGGAATTATGTTTCATAGTTAATTTTCGTAAAAAAACCTCTGATTTTTTCCAATGGTACCCGATCCAAAAAAAATACGCACCCTTATATTACACTTCAAATTTTTTGTGCACACGGTCACTTTAAACATCACATGCCATTTTTAATGTCCAAAGCAATACGTAGTAATATCTCAGTTGCAACCTGAACCATGATGTTTAACATGAAAAGTCTTGCAAAAATTAAAAGTGGCAATTTGAGATCCAATGATTAAATATTGGTCTATTTGAGTAAATATTTTTAGTAGATGAGTTTAATTGAGTCCCTCTAAATATCATAGATTTATAAAACAATTTACACAATGAGTATAAACGAGTAATTTTTTTTTACTTTTTCACGTTTTACATATTTTACTCAATTTTTTTTACTTTTTTTCTAAATATGATCAAAACGAGAAAACCCATCTAGATACGGACCTAACACATCTCGATCCGGACTAATTTAAACCGATGTTTGTAGAAGACCCATCTATACCCGGACTCGTTTAAACGCAAACTCATCTAGACCCAACCTGACCCGGCCCACCTCTTTTGCCACCTAGAAAAGGTAAGTTGATAAACACCTTAAGGACTGAAAGATAAAGGGTTGGAGTTGACAAAAGAGTGAAAAGGTAACTTCCAGGAAAGAGACATAGGAAAGAAAATATAAAATGGAAAAAATGGGGTCAAAAATTAATTTTCAGTAACAAGGGTTTAGGGTTTAGTTCGAAAAATGATGACTCTTGATAAAAATATTTTTAAGGCTATTAGGGAAGGGAGAATCATTCAAACTGTTTTGTATAAGGGAATCAGTGCAGCTGCTGAAAATTTTGATATTGAAAAATCAGAAGTTCATGAAATTGTTTTGAAAGCAATAAAAGGCCATCACAACATGATAGAAATCCATCAAAAGTCTATAGATTGGCTAAATAAGCGTATGGAAGAATCCGAAGAAAGGGACCGTAAAACACGCCTTTGCCAGGGTAATGTTTGCTGTTATTTTTGTGGTGAGAATTGGCATTTGGCTAAAGATTGTAGTTGTTTTAAGTGTGGTAAGAACGGGCATTTAGCCAAGGACTGTAGTGGTTATGCTGGTCGTAGTGGTTGCTATAAGTGTGGTCAAGTTGGGCATAGAGCTAGGAAATGTAACCAGGTTAATAGTGGTGGTGGTGATTGTGTTTGTTATAACTGCGGTGAGACGGGACATATAGCGTGGGAGTGTAGTCTGTGTTGTTCTCTTTGCCGTAAGAGTGGGCATATGGGTAAGGAGTGTCCTAACTTAAGTTGTAGATGTGGTGAAGATGGGCATTATACATATGAGTGTCCTAGGGACCGTAGTAATAGGAATGATGATAGGGTTTGGTGTTATATGTGTGGTGGGGAGCATACGGCTAAGGACTGTAGTGGTGTTGGTTGTTATAAGTGTAGTAAGGTTGGACATCTCGGTAGGGATTGTGGTCAGGTTTGGGGTGGCGGTGGTGGCGGCGGTGTTTGTTATTACTGTGGTCTGAGGGGGTATTTTATAAAAATTCAAGTTTGATTATATATATATGAATGTACTATTTTTTTTTTATATTTTTTTTTTATTTGTTTTTTATTCTTATTGTAATTTTTTGATTTGTAAAATTTTTATTTTTTTATTTTTTTTTTTTTTTCATTTAATTTTTTTTTTTTTTTTATTTTTTTTTTTTTATTATGTTTTTTTTTTTTTTTTTTTATTTTATTTTATAGGATTAGGAGTAGTGCTGTAAAAAGATGGTAGGGATTATTTTATTGTAACTTTTTTTTATTTTATTAATTTGTTTTTTATTTTTTATTTTTAAGTATTAAATATTATTGTATAGTATTTGATGTTTTTGTATGTATATATTTTCCAAAAAAGACAACTAATACAAGTGAAAAAGACTATTAACAAAACCAAGAAGAGAATGTAGAAATTAAAAAGAATTTAACCCAGAAAAACATACCCCAAAAACATACACAAAACAAATAAAAACGAAACACAAAAACCTAGAATCAAATCCAACCAACAAAACAACAACCCATTGAACAAAAACAAACAACCCCCTCACCATACATAACACTATCAAAAAACAGTGTGACTGGAGGGGGTATATGGCTGTTTGTTCTCTGTGCGGTGAGATAGGGCATTTGGGTAAGGACTGTTGGTAAAGATCGCCATTATCAAGATAAGTGTCGCATGTGTTTTTGATCTAATTTTAATGTTGGGTATGATGTTTATGGATTATTGGTGGTTTAACATTGTTCTTAGTTTATGTTATATGATATCGGTGGTAATTTAAATGCAAATTTAAAGTTTCATCATGTTGCTTTATGTGTTTGTGATTTTTACATAGTTATTAAAATGTTATTGTTAGTATAGCATTGTAATGATGTTGAATTGCTTTACAACTTATGATTGGAATTGGAATGAAATTGGATAACGATCTTCTAGGGTCTGGTAGGTGTATGTTATATTTTTAGTAGAAGCCGATAAACCGACGCCATTCTCGATTTGCCTTAAATCAATATCATGACAGAAAGTGATTCCAAGACTTAAATCCTATTCTAGGCGTCTTAATTTTCCCTTTTCCAATGGTGGACAGATATTGGCACTATATGGTTCATATGTTGCATTCATTTATGAAACAATAGGGGACTGTTATGAAGCTTTTGCTTTGAGAGAAATCTGATAGCCTACTCACGTATGTTCTTGTTGAGAACCATCTCGTTGATGATTGTTCTTATTCTGACTTATGTTTTGCATTGAGGTCCACATGAAGTATTCTAGTGTTATCGTTTTAAGGATTTTGTTGTTATTACTTTCTATGTGATTGCATGTTAGAAAATTTGGAACTGCGGTTCACATTCTTGTATATGTACCCTTAAGATGGCATAGGCACATAAAGGTGCATACAGGAAACTCGTGTAAATTTTGCCCCCTGCTGGTAATAATAGGTTAATTTGGGTTTCATTGTATCTCAAACGGGTCAAATGAGTGAAGTTACTTAATCTAGCTAAAATGGAGAAGGGGGTATAAGTTGATCAGGGTGTATGTAGATGCGTACAACGCCATCAATTGCATCACTAAAACCAAATAAAATTATTATAATAATAATTTTAGATTATCTGTAGATTACAAGTTCGTCTGCAGGTCAACCCAACCTAACCCCGTTGATCCTGCTTTTGACCCATTGCCTGTCCTTCATGTATTTGTTGGTGGTTTACAAGTTTCCGTTAAGTTTATCTACTGAAATAGTTTCTATTTCATCCATCACACTACATTTCAAATGTATTCCAACAGCTTGTGTACCAAGGAGTAGAATCCCCCCCCCCCCCCCCCCCCCCCCCCCCCCCCCCCTTCCATCAACACTCATTTCAAATGTATTTCAACAGCTGTTTACAAGGAGTAGAGAAATGTGAATTCCAGAAGAGGAAATTTACGCTTTCCAATATGTAATCAGCATTGCATAAAGAAAATAGTGTACGTGATAGAGCTTTCCAATAAGTAATCAGCATGCCAAAAAAGCTTACAGGATAGTTATGTTATTTTAGTAATAAAACTGATTATTATATATAATGGTGTAGGAGGTTTCATGCAGTAAAATTACACTTTCAGGCGACTTTCAACCTGTTTAACTCGTCCTTGAAGTTCTCTGTACCGTTTGACTTGTTAGAGATTAAGCATAACCAGAATTGGGTCTTCACAAGTAAATGGGTTGGAAGTACCTCTAGTTTCTAGCCTAGTACGTCTAATTGGTTGTGACAAAAGTCTTGTATCTTCGCAGCTATCAAACTCTGCACTTGTTCCTAATTTCAACCAGACCTGGGCCTTGTATTGCCGCGTGCAATTCTATTCAGTAATCAGAGATAAGCTAACACCGATCAAACCTTTAGCCAAAATTTTGACATTTAAGTTGATAGTATTCCTGACATGGTGGTGAGGTGTTCCTGTTGTATACTTGCAGATTTTTTTTATTTGATGGAAGGCCTTAAAAGCTTTTTTATGCAGCAATTAAAAACATTTATTTGATGATGATCATATGTATCCTGGTGAGTAATGTACTTATTTTTCATTTACGAAAAAATGGTCAAGTTGCTGATATCTGATCAGTGTGTATCCTGGAAGGCCTTAAAAGCTTTTTTATGCAACCTAACGGTGTGTATCCTGGTGAGTAATGTACTTATAATTAGATAGCTAGTATTAGTTTCATTTACGTCTATATCAAAACACTAGAAACTAATTACGTGCTATTAACAAATGCAATGATCTATAATCACTTTTATAACGCAGTTCCAAGCATCCCCTAAATATGGCTCGATAACTATAGGGAGATTAAAGGATATCAATGTACGTCTTAATCCACGCTCCATGACACGCTTTTCTTGGAAAGTTGTTGATTAAAAGCGAGAATCTCGCATAGATATATTATTATTTTCGATAAAGAAACGAAATTAGCAAAATGAGAAGGAAATATAATTGCACGGGTATTAGAGAAACGGGTTCTAAAGAAGATTCCATAGGAAAGACTATTACGGTTGCGGGCCTTGGTCATGGTATGAAAAGCGCCAGTTTGATTAATAGTAATCTATTTTTACCTTTGAATCATCCCTTAATACTCTTGTGTACCCCATATTTGTCTTTCTCACTCGTATATCTCAATTACAATCTTAATTTTGTCAACCGTATGATTAGTCTAACTTAAAATGGCCTAATGGTGAGTTACTTGATCTCTTCGCAAAAGGTCAAGTGTGTAAACCTCACTCACTAGTTACATATTTAAGGGTGGCCAAGGAAGAGTCACATGGATACCTCTCTTAAGTCGCGTACATATGAGCAAATGCTCACCTTTTTACCTTTGAATGTTGCGTTATGTTTAACATAAAGAGTCCCGCTGAAAATGTAAGTGAATAAGAAACTTAAGGAAGAAAAGATAGAACAATTTTGAAAGATTAAGGGCTGCAGTTGACAAAAGAGAGAAAAGGAAGCTTACAGGAAAAAGACATAGATAAAAGAAATACTAGTACTATTTCTAGGGTTGATATATGTGAACATATGAATCATTGTGTCTCATATATTCATTCTTGTTGGAATAATGTCTAACAACAAGCAAAAGACGCGTTGCGGCAGGACTAATTTTTTCCCGAATAATTTCTTTTGCGTTTCAGGAGTTTTTTTTAGCGATGCGTTATGGCGGGGTTAATTTTTAATATATTTTTTTTTTTTGTATGATTCAGGGAAAAAAAATTTGCGTTGGGACGGGCTAATTTTTTCCCGGATATTTCCTTTTTTGTACGATTCGGGAATTTTTTTTGCGTTAGGACGGGTTAATTTTTTCTCGAATATTTTCTTTTTTTGGCACGGTTCGATATCTTTTTTTTGGGCCGATGAATGTAAAAAAGTTGTGATCAATAAAAACTTGACGTATTTTTTTTGTTAATTTTTTTACGGGATTTTTTGTGTAAGAAAATCGTAAATAGTTAAAAGTTGAGGGACCGTTTTGTATTTTTTTTACTTTGGGCCTGATTTCAGGCTAATTTTGGGCTAGTTTTTTTTTTTTTTACATACAAATTAAAAAAAAAACAAAAACAAAATAATAAAAAAAAAAAACCAAAATCGGGCTGGCCCAAAAATGGGAGCCCATTACTGTAGCAATGTGGCCCACTGTCAAAACGACAGTGGATTTGTCCACAAATGTGTAATATATTAATTAGGGATGACAAAAAAACACGAACCCGACGGGGAAATCCAAAATCCGAAATAATTGGGTTGGAGCGGGGCATGCTCATCGGGTTAGGGGGTGGGTTTGGGGCTTAAACGGGAATTTTTAATCGGGTTTAGGGCGGAAGTGGGGAATAACATCCCCGCCCCGCCCCG
Organism: Tanacetum coccineum; assembly: GCA_026074375.1. Taxonomy (NCBI): domain Eukaryota; kingdom Viridiplantae; phylum Streptophyta; class Magnoliopsida; order Asterales; family Asteraceae; genus Tanacetum; species Tanacetum coccineum. The sequence continues at coordinate 16,651 of BQNB010145554.1, forward strand.
CCCCGCCCCGCCCGATTAATATATACACATATAAAAATATATGTATATTTG
>BQNB010145555.1:0-14173 GCA_026074375.1 Tanacetum coccineum
GGCAAATATGGCGTTTGAATTGCATGCACCAAAATTAAATCAAAACAGGCGAGTGGAGCACCACTCTCACCCACTATCATTATTTTGGCAAATAGGAGAGGAACACGTGGCGGAGCAATGAAATAAAGAATTTCATTCATATCATTCTGTAACCGAATGATCCAACAGCCCCAATTATTGAAGCAAAGTAATGACACATGTCGTAATATTAACGGCCGGATCTTGATCCGCGCCCCCTTTTTCCTAGTCTCTGATTGGTTCGAGTGGGTGAAGGCGGATTGGGAGCTAAAAATTACAAAATCAACCCTTCTTTAGCTATAAAAAGGCAGCTCGCTCCCTTCTATTTTTTTTAGTTAGTCTTTTTTTTATTTTTTTAGTTTTAGCTTTAGTTTTTTGGCTTATTCTAGTTTTCTATTTGCTTATTTTTAGTTTCCAGCTTATTGTACCTTTTTTGTTTAGCAAGTTTATTAATATGATGTAACAAAAGATGTTTTATATTTGATGAAGATCTAGTTTGAAATTTTATTCGCTTAACTTCTCGTTAATTTTTTTTGTAAGCTTATTCTATAAGCTGATATTTCGTGCTTATTTGTAACACCCCCATTTTTACAATATAGCAGCGGAAGCTAATCTGGGGTATTACTTCATGGATACAACAATCATAATCATACTTTTTTGTAAGCTTATTCTATAAGCTGATTTTGTGCTTATTCTCTCGGCTTATTACTTCCAAAGTTCTTAAAAGCTTATAATAGAACTCTCCTAAAAGCTTCCAAGCAAATTCAAGGTTATATTTAATGTATTTTAAGCACTTTTCGATTTAATAAGCTCTAATTAGCTCGGATATGGCTTATTGATGTACTTATCTCGTTTTTGCTTTAATTGAAGATCCTATTTTCTGATAAAACTAGTTTATAAACTGCTTATTTGGTTTCGCATAAGCTTATATTGTTAAATTTAGTTTTTGAGATATTAATGTTAGAAACAATAATTTGGATACAAAATGCTTTAGGTAGTTAACTCATGGTTTACTGTTAGCATTATATGGGAGTATCGTGCTCATTAGCTTAAATTACGCAAGCTTTCACGAAAGTCATATCATTTTATTAAATGTTTCTAATTAGTATATTAAGAGTGGATGTGGAGGAGATTCAGTCCTAATTAAGAATTGTAGTGCTTATTAAAAATATCATTTGCTTATTTGAGGTGCTTATTTGTTGAAATACTTGAGCTCATTTGACTAGTGAATCTGTATGCGTTTTCATGTTTCTATGCACGATTTGGTTTGTAGAAATTACTTTTGGATCATGTTAGGCATTTGGGCCACATCTATTTTAAATTGTTGGCTTATCTGCATTTGGGCCAAAATTCATTTGTTTGTTTTTCGAATACAGGAAACAAGAATAGAAAAAAAGATGAGTTTGAAGATTTTAATTTTATTTACTCTTATGTTAACAGTGTTTATTTTATTTTGTTTTGGTACCGGTCGACTCATGAGACGAGGAGCTTACGGGTTTATTTAGCTAGACCAACTTTGATTAGTTGTTTTAGTTAAATAAATCGGGTGGTAATTGTTAAAATTGCGGGTCTCCAATTCGGTTCATTTTCATTACCCGTTTCCAATTAATTAGTGTATTTAAATTGTAATTGTTTATTTTATTTTGCCTATTTAATTATGCCAAACATAGTGTTAGCTTTATTTATTAAATTGCTTAGTTTTATTTCTTATGAGTAGGTGAGAAGATTTAGTATGGCTTGTTAAGTGATTAAGATTTGAATAGTGCGGGTTTTAAAAAGTATTAAAAAATATTTAGTCATAAGTTTTTGTCTTTTCGATGATTTACATTCCGTCATTTATTTTTAATGCAATTTAATTTCTTGTCATTTATTTTTAAAGCATTTCATTTTACTTGTCATTTTAATTCGTTAAACCTAAGCCCACACTTAATGAACATTTCACGTCACTTAGCAAGCATATTTGTCATTTATATCTTTTAGCTTAATTTTAGTATAATCTTGTAGTTTAAATCGTAGAATTAATATTAGTTTAATTTTTAGTATAAAAATAGTTTAAAACCAAAAGTTTACCTTTCCTTTTATATGCTTTCCTTTTAAGTAGATTTATAAAACAAAACCTAAACTTTTAGGCTATTCAAGCTCGATTTACAACTTGAACGTAGATTTCTATTCACCTCTCGTCGAGGAAACGACCCGTAAGGTTTTTGAGATATCGCTTTGGTTAAAAGTGAATTTCTTGAACCCGACGCTAATACTATACTATACTATTATTGATTATCTTCCTTATTATTACGTATTTATATGTATTAAAAGGGACGGATTAAATTTTTATGCATAAAAAAAGTGAAAAATGTTGTAAAAACAATAATGTAATAAGTGTTTTGGCACAAATAAAGGTGAGAACGAGAAATAATTTTTGACTCAACCGGTTTTATACCTTAGCTTTTTCCTTAACATATTTAAATCGAGTTTGTTGCTAGTCTTATGTAGGCTTATCCATTATGCCGAACTCGATTTATTAGAATAAAGATTGTTGCTAGTCTATGTGACTTGTTAAAGTGCCGATCTTTATTTGCTAGGCTAAGCATTCGCGAGTTTCTTTCTTAGAGATTTTAAATTGCGAAGAACGAGAAATGATAGTGTTATTTATAAGTCATGACATTAAACGTAGAATAGTTGGTTTTCTTTCAAGCTCATAAGTGTTAATTGTGGCTTTTTCTCCTATTAGCTTGTTTCACCTTTATATATAATTGTTTAATAAATAGAGTTGTGCGGTTTTTTTTGGTTAATAATTAGTTAATAGAAGTTTTCTTTAGTTCCTTTGTGATTAGGATGAGTACACATCAGGAATACTTAATTTGGCATACTATATGTATCACATTAATAAATATTTTGCTTATTCCTTAAAGAGCCTTAGGGTATATGGGATAAGTAGAATTCAATAATAATCCAAGACTGATAAAAGTTTGCTGCATCTTGCCGGCTCACAACCGATGTTACAGCCTTCTAAAAGGTCGAGGAAGTTACCGAAGTCGAAATATGTTTGCTACATCTTGTCGGAGGCGTGGCCGATGTTGTAGCCTTCTAAAGGACTGAGGTTTAATAATGTTGCTTAATTTTTGTCTTATTTTGTGCCTTAAAGAGCCTAAGGGTATATGGTGCAAATAAGATTGGTCCATTCATGTCTTAAAGAGCCTTAGGGTATATGACATGAATGGTGCCTTGCTTAAGTAGCCTAATAAAAGCCAAATTTTGGTTGCCTCGATGTGGACTTTAATCTTGATGACATTTGATCTTTTGAAAAGGGCTAGGAGCTAATTATTGCGTTCTTAACCGTTACGCTTTATTTTTGGAATTAATAAATATCGAAACAAGTCTTAAAGAGCCTTCGGGTATATGACTTAAGTAAAATCTTGAGATACAAAAGTAGGATTTGCGGGAGGAAAAGTAAGTACACAATTAGTATTTATGAGTAGTGTTAGTATCATGACTTGTATTTGACAATGATCTTGTTTTTAAGCTTAGTATGGAAAAGTGAAAGTTGGGGACGATGAATTTATTTTGCTTGTTCCATGATCCTAAGTATTATCGAGAATAATAAAAACACAATGATAAGAAAGGTTGAGAGTAATGAAAAAGAAAAAAATTAAAAAATGTTGAAAAAGGAAAAACGGGGTGTTTCATAACTATTGATTTCTTAATCCCTTTAGACGAGCACTTTGCTACTTTTTGAGGTGATTAGTTTGGGGGGATTGGAATTTTTAGTTTAAAACGTGTAATTATTATATTGTGTGAGGACACAGCAATATCTTAGTATGGGAGAATTTGGTATGTGCTATTTTACACATACCTTTTACCTTGTAAAACAAACCCAAAAGACCAAAAAACATAATAAAAATGGCAAATATATGCTTGTTTTTGTGTTTGTGTATGTGCAGGTACAGATATTAAATATATGGACAAAAATGAAGACAAAGCCGGACAAAACCGAGCACGGGATTGAAAAGAGCGCGAAAAAACGAGTCCAAAGATGCCTTCGGATTTTATTGGGCCAGCGCGTACCCCACCTAATGGGCCGGACCAGCCCATATTATCTTTAGCCCATTTTGCCTAAGCCTATATAAATGGCCCATTATAGTGGCAGAATGAAATGAATTGGAAATGAAATGGTAGTCCCTACTGCTTTAGGACCTAACGGTCGTTATGTTTTTATTTAAAAAATATAAAAATACACAAAATCCTTTTTTTTAAACCGATCCCAAGCCAATACCCTTATCCAAGCCCAAGTCAACCCTTATTAAAACCGGGTCAAACATTAAAAGAAAGAAAAAAAGGGCGCGAAGGGGAGAAGTTACTATTCACCCTTCTTCCCAACTTTACCCAGCTTAAGAATTACTCGATTAAAATGGAAATTAACACCTTTTAGAGGCTCGTCCAACGTGGCTTTAAGATGCTTAGTTCTAAGCTACACCTCAGCAGGCTTAGACGTCACCAAAGCTTTTGATTGGACAACTCTAACAAGAGAATGACACGCGGGCTACAAACAAACACATCAAAATAGAAAAATTGTGCTATAAACAATGTAAAAGAAGCACAACCTTCCAAAGATATGGGATTGCTAGCTTGGTAATCTGTGTGCTCATAATCTCATCCAAGGGCCAAGAATAAGCATCCAATTATTAGAAGATTTAAAGGGCTAAGATCAAAGGCAAGAGGAGCGTGTATTCAAGACCTAGAAGCTTTCCTTTTCCCCTATAAATAGAGTTCACTCCTCACTCACAAAAATTATCTAGGAGTAGGAGTAGTTTTAGAGTAGTTTTTTTAGTAGTAGATTAATTAGTTTAGCTTATTACTTTGCTTATTGTAATTTTACTTTTTAAAAGCTTTGTAATCGTTTTATATTAATAAAATTATGTTTATGCTTAAGTCTACCTTTTCTCATATGCAAATTTTGTTCAGAAAAATTATCAATAAGCTACTTTTAAGCTACATTGTTCTTTTAAGGGTATTATTAGCTCAAATAAGCTTATCTAAGCTTGTTAGAGCTTGGTTATTCAAATTACAAAAGATATTGGTTAAGGATTTAGATTTTAAGCTCAGTTTGGAAGATAAGCTAAGCAATGGAAGAGCTTATGGGAATTTTAGAATGCTTATTAAAATAAGCTGGGTAGGTAGAGCTTAATAGGTTTAATTTTTATCCCTGTTTAGTGCAAGGGATTAAGTTACATACTCCTTTTCCTTTAAATTTTTTTTTGCTATCTGCTTATGTGCTTATATATGCATACTTTCTTAATCTGCTTATTGTTTGCTAATGGTTGCTTATATTTGCTTATTGTTTCTTATTATAGTATATTGATGCTTAATTTTGTCATTTATTAGCTTAGATATTTGTCTGCAAGAAGATTTTATAAAACAGTTTTGAAAATCAAAAAAAAAATATTAGCATAGTTAGTAGGCTTATTGCTCTGGCTTATTTGGTTACTTAAATCTGTTAAATATGACTGTTATAAGCTATTTGATGTCTGGTAATAGAATGTTAATCCTTATTTCTCAAATTCTTAAGCTAAAAGTGAAGTTACATTTCCTAAAGGGGTGTTTGGATCAAGACCAGTACTAACCATAAATTAGTATTGGTAGTGGTTTTGGCTATTTTAGGTAATTTGATCTATCATATTTTAGTTTTTAGAACTTGTTTTAAGGTCTTTGTTGTTTATTTCAAGACTTTTACAAGATAGATAGTAGTTGTTTTGAATCTTTAGTATAATTTCCATCAGTGTAGTATTTTAGCTCAATTGGTTTCAGTTGTTTTCATTGCCTCATTTGTCTTACCTTAGTGTTATATAGCTATAGATGCAAAGCACACTTTAGTCTGCATAGTTTAAGGTTTTTGAAATTTTGTTTAAGTAGTCAATTGCATCAGATAGTAAACGGGCTTTGAGGCCATTTTCAAGTTTAAATCTCAGCTAGTAAAAGTTAGATTTAGCTTTTGAAAATTAGTATACAAGTAGAGTTTAGGCTATATTAGATCTGTTTGTGCTTATTTATAGTAAAAATGCTTATTTGTTATTAGTTTTTAAGTCTAAATGTAGTAACTTTGTCTTTTTATTCAAAAAGCCAAAAATAGTGTAATGAATTTTATGCTTTTTCCATATCTTGCTTTTTCATTAAGCATTTGACTTTCAATCTGTTTTTCTAAGCTGTTTTTAGTAGTGTGTAGCAAGATTTTTAGATGGAACTAGTCTTATTTCATAGGATTGTTGGCTTAGTTGAATTTAAGCTTAAAGTTGCCCTAATTATCTGTTCTAAGTAAATCGGTGCTTAGTGCTTATTTGGGATTTTTAGATTTTGGCTTATTCTGTTGGCTTGTTTCTAACTCAGACTTGCTTATTAAATTAACTTTAGGGTAGTAGTAGCTTAATGTTCTTAAATTTTAGCTTAATTTAGCTTATTTGTCCCTTTAGTTTTGAAAAAAGCCAAAATAGTCTTAAGTAGTATCTGTCAAAGTTTTTAGCTACTTTCTGGCTTATTTGTTGGTTTTCATAAAAAGCTTCTTTTGTTAAATTTGCTTATTTTGAGCTGATTTACAACTTTGTTTTTCAAAGTTTTTGCAAAAAGTTAAAAAAGGGAAGTGGGAAATCCAGGGTGAGCAAGGCTCGAACCCTGGATCTCAACCCTCCTCAACCTTTTATAACACTCACACCACACACCACAACCACTGCGCCCTGGGACTTTTTAGTCAAGGGTGCATCTAAAATTGTTTCTAACACCTTCAGTTTTGCTTCATTTATTAATAAGCATTCGTGTGCCTTTTAAGCTTATTTTTGGCTTATTTGTTTAAGCTCTCCTTGAGCTTTTATTTTTCTTGTATTCTTCACAGTTCAATGTATTTTTATAATTTTTCTTAGATTTTTAAATTTAAGTTTAGTATTTTTCTTGAATTTATTTAGTTTAAAACTTTAAAAAAATCATAAAAATAGAAAAATAATCAAAAAAAATAAAATTCTTTTTTATAAAATTTTCTTTTATCATATTCTAGGCTTAGGATTTAAATTTACTTTCGTAGGGTTAACATTTAATTATTGCATTTTTTAAATGATTGGGATTTGATCCCCGTTCTGTCTTTCTTCGTTTTTAACTTTAGGCGCCTTTGGTTTTGATTTCCTTAGCTTTTTTCTTATTAGTTAGTAATTAGGGATTAGGCAAATGTTTAAAAAATATCATCTTAGGTTTAATTTTAGTTATTTAGGTTTTAATTGTCGTGTTTCTTTAATTTCCTTTTATGTTTTAATGCTTATGTGTTTAATTTTCATTTCTTGTTTTCGTGCATTTATCTACTTGTCATTTATATTTAGTAGGATTTAGAAAACCCAAATCAAAATTATTTGAAACCATTCAAAACACGCGATCACGGACTTAACCGACTTTCAATTCATGCTTCGCCGAGGAAACGACCCAGGAGGTTTTTGAGACAACTTTGTTTAAAAGTTTGTTTCTAAAACCCGACGGAAAATACTTACTATACTATTATTTGATTTAATCCTTATATACTTATATATGTATAATTATATATATAGTGTGTTCGGACGCGTATCATGAGGTTGGTTTGAATAGTTTGAAGTGTCATGTCTCATATCAAGCTCGAATTAAAACTTGAACGTAGATTTCCATTCACCTCTCGTCGAGGAAACGACCCGGAAGGTTTTTGAGATATCGCTTTGGTTAAAAGTGAGTTTCTAGAACCCGACGAAAATACTATACTATACTATTATTGGCCTATCCTTATTATTACGTATTAATATATTATATATATTTTATACGTATTGATTCGGATGGACCAATTCTCAAGATTAGCAAGTTTAAGGGTCATTTGGGTGGAAATAAGCTCAGGTAATCCTAACTTTTTCCACACCGAGAGTGGCATCAAGTTGATGCTAGCACCTAGATCGGCTAGGGCTTTGCACTTGAGCTCACTAAAACCACACGGAATGAGAAATTTCCTAGGGTCACCTAGTTTTTCGGGTAACTTTTTTAGGATAACTGCTGAGCAATTTTTATTAAGGGGTGTATTTGCCAATTCAATAAGTTTCTCCTTGTTAGAAAGGAGGCTCTTAAGCATATTTTGGTACTTAGGAATAAGAATCAAAACATCGGCAAGAGAGATATTGATATGAAGTTGTTTGAACATTTGCCAAAATTTGTGGATTTAGACTTCATCTTTTTCTTTTTGTTTCTCTTGGTTCATTCTTGACGGATAAGGGATATGAGGATAACGAGGATCCCTTTGGTGAACCACATAATTTCGTTGAGAAGGAGGTTTAGCTTTTTGGACAAGAGGAGGTGGGACCTTAATGGTATACTCACCATATTCCGGGTCCGTGACTTCTTCCTTTTACCATATATATAAATATAAATAAATATATAAATATATATAACAAAGAGGATAATATCAATGACAGTAGTATAGTAAACCGGAAGTATCGGTTTCTCACTTCGTTATCCACAAAGTTTAAAACCGGACCCGGGTCGTTCTTCCCGACGAGGCGTGAATGGAAAATCGAGTGTCGGTTTGGACAATGCTTGAATGATCAAAGATTGTATTGGATTATCTATTTATACAAATAAAATGCAAACACAAGTAAAATAAACCCTAAAACGAAAGTAATTTAGGCTAAAACCTAAAACGGGGACGTAAAAACGCGACTTAAAAACCTAAATTATCAAAATTTAATCCTAAAGTGACTTTTTTACTTTTAATTAATCCTAAATGACTAAAAAGAAAGAATAAAGAAAACTAGATCAAAAACGGAGGTGTTTAAGGCTAAAAACGCGAAGAAAACGAGAACGGGATCGAATGACGTTCTTTAAAAAACGAATTTCTAAAATATTAACCCTACGGATGCAAAATTTATTTTTCATAGGTCCTACACGATAAAAGAGAATTTTCTAAAAAAGATATATATTTTTTTGACTTTTTTATAATTTTTTATGAATTAAAAACGGATTTAACTAAAATTAAATATAAAAAAAATACTAAACGATTTTTGAAAATTCTGAAAAAAAATGGAAAATAGTTTAAGCTACGGGCTATCTAAGAAAATTAAAATGGGACACCCAGCTTAATTGAATAAGCCAGGAAAAAGCAAAAAGAGCTTATAGGCTTATTGGGCTAAAACGCCTATATAGATTAAATTGTGCACACTCTAACCGGATGAGCTATTGTAGCAAAGTGATTAGTGTGTGTTTGTGGTGTGTCGTGTGTGCAAGGGGGGAGGTCCAGGGTTCGACCCTTGGCCTCTTCCTTTTTGTAAAACATTTTTTTTTCAATTTTTTTTTAAAAACTTAAACATTAAGCTAAAATAACAAAGTTTATAAAAAGGACTTTTTATGAAAACTACAAATAAGCCAGGAAAAAGCACAAATAAGCAGACAGAAAACTTATATTTTTAACTTAAGAAACAAAAGGCTTAAACAAAGACTTTAAGAACAAATAAGCTAATGCAATTGAAAGATAAGCAAACACAGGTTTCAAGACAACCTTAATAAGCGAATAGGAACACAATTAAGCAAGAAAATAAGCTGACAAAAAGCCCACAAGCTCAGCAGTACTAACTTTGAGTTAGTACTGCTATCTAAAACTTAGGACTGCTAGCTTATTAATAAGGACTTAAAAAGCATCTAAAGAACAAATAAGCTGCCAAAGGATGACAAATTATATATAATAAGCACTTATGAGCAAAAATTTAGCAAAGAAAACAACCAGATAAACCAGAAAAGCCAATAAGCCAAAAAGGCTAAATCAGCATACCAAACAACCTGAGGACACCTTTTTGAGCTTAATTTTAAGCCACAAAATGGATCCTTATGGCTTTGGGACTTGTAGGGCCTTAAAGATTATCCAATAGGCTTTCCAAAACACCAATCAAAAGAAAGTTTGAAATAAAACTATACTAAAATAATGCTCACCAACAGTTTTCAGAAGCTTAATCAAACAAGCTTTATTAATCTGTTTTAACTTGACAGTTTTACACATCAAATAGACAAAAGCCAAAAACAACCTTAAGGGCTTAAATAACTTTTAAAAACAGATTAAATCATCTAAAGAAAGCTTATTAAAAGTAACTTTGTGACCCAAGAACCATTTTACACAATTTTGACCCATTTTAAAGCTTATGCCAAACACCCCCTTATTATTCAGAAATTATTTTTTAAGCTATGATAACTAAAAAATAAGCAAAACCAGATGGACATAAGCATGAACAAATTAAGTCTAAACTATTTTAAGACTAATAAGCAAAAAGAACAGACCAGAGTGCTTATAAATAAGCACTCTTGGTTTTGACAGTTTTGAAAACAGAAAAATAAAACAGACCTTATTTTTAGATTATGAAGACTACTTTTGAAATCCTACAGAAAATAAGCACTATTTTAACAGAATAAGCACAAATAAGATCAAATAAGCAAGCCATAAGCAAATAAGCAATTAAACACAAATTCAAGAAGAAAAAGTTGTGTACCTTAGCCCCTTGCTCAAAACAGGGATTTAACAATCCTAATAAGCTCTAAATACCTACCCAGCTTATAAATAAGCAATCTAATAACCCATAAGCTCCTCCATTTCAGCTTATCATCCATTAGCTCAAAATTCCAATCTTCTTTGAATGTAACAGTACTTCACAAAAACCTTTTGTAAAACCTTTGAATAAGTTTAAAACAGTTCCTATAAGCTTAAAAGAGCTTATGAGAATGACTTGTAAATACAATAACTTAAATGCATAAATCTTTTAAAAGAGACAGAAATGTAAACACTTAAAAACAGAAACTTTCATTAATTTAAATTGATTACAAGGCTTTTAAAATAAAAATGACATGATTTAAAATACTAGAAACACAAATTAAAAACATTAAAATTTAAGTTAATCTACTCCTACACTACTGGCACTCTGTCTTCATTCTTCAATATATAGGCAGTCCATTTGTGCTTGTTGTGTTTTTCTTGTGAGAGGACTCAAAACCTTCATCCTGGCCCTTCATTTTGCCTTGGTGCCCAAGTTCATAGATCCTGACCCTTCAATTTTTGGCACTTTCCTTTGTCGAATGGTAATGCTAGAGATTGCCAAGGTGGAGTTTGTTTGTTTATGAAGTGGGGTGAGGTGTGGGGTTAAGGGTTTTATGTCGTTTTGTTGCAGGGTCACGTGGGGGAGATGTACAGTGTTGGGTTAAGTGTTGGCGGGAAAGGATGTTTATAAAAGGGCAGGGGAAAACTTTGGTAGATTGGCAACAACAGTCCCTGAGAGGGTATGATGCTATTGCAAGCATCGTCCTTGAACTTTGCATAATTGGTCCCTGAGGTTAGGTTTGGTTTTGCACCGTTAGTCCTTTTGGACTAACAGCGTTAGTCTATTAGGGATTAACGGTGTTAGGATATATGGGGTTTAGGGTTAACAGTGTTAAAGGAATTTGGGTTGTATTGTGTTGGGCCAGCGGGTTTATAAAAAAAAGGTAATGGGCTTTTAGGAATTTTGGGCTTATGGGTTTAATTTTAAATATAGTGGGCTGACACGGGCCCACTAGGTGGGTACAGGTGGGCCCACTTTTAGCAATTTAGGTTTTCGGGTTCGGTTTTCGATGCCCTTTCCAACGCCATATCCCGAGGTTGACTTTGACTTCGTCTTGACTTCATTAAATGCACAAACGTTGTCGAGTCGATCCGGAAATGTCCGTTTAAGCTCCGTTTTCAATCCTTTTGCACCTTTGGCCTCAGTTTTTCGCGCTCTTTTCAATTCCGCTCTTAGTTTTTAGCTTTGATTTTGTCCTTTAGTGAATATCCGGTACCTGCACAGTACAAACACAAAAACAAGCATATTTATGGCATTTTATGTGCGTTTTTGGTCGTTTAGGGTCATTTTATTAGGTAAAAGGTATGTGTAATTAAACGCCAAAATCCCCCATACTAAGATATTGTCGTGTCCTAACGCAATGCTATAAGTAAGAACTTAGAAAACTAAGAATCTCGATCCCCCTCGACTAATAACCTCAAAAAGTAGCTAAGTGTTCATCGAGGGGAATTAAAGAAATCAATAGCTTCGACAAGCCCCGTTTTTACCGTTATTAAATACACACTTATTCCTACCATATTTTTGTTCTTTTCATTTTTCTCATTTTTTTGTACTTTTCATATTAAGCAACTAACTAGAACGTTTGACTTTCGTTATTTTATAACTTTTAGGGATCATAGAACAAGATGCATTTCGATCCGAGAATGCCCCAAAAAGGATAAATTCATCGTTCTCGACTTTTCACTCGCTCCAAACCAAGCTTAAAACGAAATCACCGTTAAATATTAGTTAAGATGCTAACACTACTCATATTTGTAACTTGTGAACTTTTCGCTCCCGACAATTATTATATCTTAGGTGTATGTGCTATTTTGAATTTCAACCATGGATCAATGTTTTGCAAAATTCTATGTTTCACGTTCCACCCGAGAATAATGAGTTTGAAGGCGAGATCATCCCATGTAGCGACTTTCGTCTTGGCACATCCCAACCTTGCGGTTAAGTGACCAGGCTTTTGACACCCCACAGAGACTAGTATCGGGACTCACGGACCTTAGGTTTCAAAAACTCTCAGATTTTCCGTATATACATAGCTTATAAAATAGAATAGTCAAAGCTCAAAAGCATATTTGAATTTAACAAAAAGAGATCTATTTATTAATTCACACTTAAATATTAAACATTGATGCAATTGTAACCCTCGACCTTTTAGAAGGCTGCAACATCGATTGTGAGCCGGCAAGATACAACAAACTTTTATTAGCCCACAGTTTATATTTATTACTTATCATATTTTTTTTCATTTTTCATCATCATTTTTTTTCTTCTTTTTTTATATATAGGGAAGACTTCTTTTTGAAAAATTAAAGTATAAATTTGAACTAAGGCTAAAGTTTTTGCTATATACTACATAAAAATTATTGATTTAAGTTTAATCTCTAAAAATAGCACGTATATTAATCAGGTTAAGAGCTTATGGGAGAAAAAGTGACAAATTACACACATGAGCTCTTAAGATTTCCAAATAATCTTTGTTTAGCATCCCACTCATAATTAACACTATCATTTTTCGTTCTTCGCGAATATTTGCGAACGCTTAGCCTAAAAGTTAAGGAACAAGCTAGAGCTCAACACGCTCGATCGGGTCAAAATTTATTCTTATTCTACCCAGCAGGAAAGTCAAAATTGTGACAAAACACTTATTTTATTTTTGAAAATTTTTGAAAATTTTTTCATTTTTTTTTGAAATTTTGGTGGTAAAAACGGGCTTACATGAAAATAACAGCTGCAGGCAAAATCAAATCGAAGATCCCCCCATACTAAAATGAAACATTTTCCTCAATGTTTTACGAAGGGTGTCTACGTAAATCCTAAGCCGTTTATTAAGTATGCTCAAAGATAAACGTTAGTCGATAAGATTTTAGGATATCAGATTCCCAAAATGAAGCTGAGGATGTGAAGCTCTTGTGATCGAAGGACAAAACCGCGAGCACGAGAGCTTCAAAAATCCGAGCAATCCTGGACAATAAATCACAAAACACAAAAACACGGATCATAGAAGAGGCGAGCCTCAACACAACACACAACACTTATTAGCAAATAGAAAGAAGATATAATGGATAAGCATGGGTTGCCACCTATGAAGCGCCTTGTTTTTGTTAACTGAGTCACAAGCTCGACTCGACCCCGAATTCATTGGTCCATGGGGGAGCAAGTGGAAGACAAAATCTTCATCGGACTTTCATTCAAGTGGTTTGGATAAGCATTGAATTTCATGAAAGTTCCACTCCGATGAGATACACCCGGCATAAAAGAATGATAAATGGAGATGCCGGGGTCAAAAATGGTATCTTCATTCCCACAGGAGAGAAGATATGGAGGAGAAACTGGGTACGTGAGAAAAGGAAGAAAGATCCATACAACATAAGCGAAAAGAGATTCACTAGAAAGTATGAAATCCAGATTAAGGGTGGGATTGGTGGGCAAAACTTTAAGCACATGAACTCTTGGTTCTCTTGTTGGGAAAATATCATTCACCACATCTATAGTAAGATTGCCCAGCTCGGGTTCAATCTTAAAGCAGAAATGATCATACTCCG
>BQNB010145556.1:0-16701 GCA_026074375.1 Tanacetum coccineum
ATGGTACTGGAGAAAACTAATGCTATCGTTGACTGGCGTGCTCATATCGGACCAACTGATGCTCACAAGGCTAAAGTTACTCATCCTTGCTTTTCTCTCTCCAGTCATGTTAATTTATTTAGATTTACGCCTTGTATGTTATAACTTTGTGTCAGTAGGCAACTGATAAACAAAGCTTTTTTCCTTGCATAGCATCAGAGCCATGCGTGGCTAGGATTTAGAGCGAAACTACGTTCATGGTTCGAATTCACAAGATTTAGCGGCAAAGGAAGTCTCATTTTTCTTCACTAACGCATTTCCAGGTCAATTCTAATGCTTGCCTGTATTTTAGCTTATCTCAAACAGTACAAGTGAACTCAAAGGTTCGGCGAGCTGTATTTTAGCTTCTTATGAGGACATCTTAGATTAGTTGTAGTTTGTGATGATAAATTTCAAAAACATTACCTAATATATATGGTTAATGGCATGTAATAGCAACATAATTTCCCATTTGTTCCATTATCAGATATGAACAAAAAAATATACCACAATGCCCATCCAACTTTGTATGTTTTGTGTAGAAATCAACAAATCGACCATTTTTACCTACAAAATCCACGTCATGTGACAAATGTACATGCTACATCATTTTTTGTATCGTTGAGTTCCACGCCAGCCACCTGATACACATTATAGGTGTTCTTCCCCGAATTGAGATATATAATTTGATTCAACAATACATTCCCATTTGTTCCATTATCATATACGAACTAAAAAAAATACTACAATACCCATCCAACTTTCAAAATTTGTTTCATTATCATATGTTTTCTTACGTGGCCATATTGTTTTTTATCGGTGTATCCGGTTGCCTATATGGCCACGTAAGCAAACGTATGAGAATGAAAGAAATTCTGAAAGTTGGATGGTTATTGTGGTACTTTTTTGGGTTCGTATTTAATAATGGAACAAATGAGAAAGTAAGTTCCTATTACATGCCATTAACCATAATATATATACCGACAACATATATCATCCTAATATTTGGTGACTCAAGGCTCTCTACAAAAGGCATATGCCTGACAAGAAGGGACGGTTGTTAGTTTACCAAGGGTGAACTTAAATTAGGGAGAGATGTATGTAGACAACCTTTTCCATGCATCTTGCAAAGAGGTTCTTCTATTCATGAACAGGACGCATAACCCTTTTGATCACGGATGAGTAAGTTTAGTAGTTGCACCATGACAAGAGCACTTTCCTCTTGCAAATTTACTATAAACAAGAGGCGCCTAATATGAGATAATGATTAAAGAATTTATCATTCGTTTGGTAAATGAGAGCAAAAAACTTGTGATTTTATAGTGGATTTTAAACTACATATATTTGAGCTCTTGAATTATATGTATTCCAGAAACATATCTTCTTCCTTAAAATAATCGATGAGAACTTAAATTGTTAATTATTTTACCGTATATAGTGTCCTAGTCAAGTTTTTTATTCATCAATATATTGCCTTACACCTATTTTGATAATTTTATAACATGACAGAAGGAACAACGCAGAAGCATGATGAGATTTGAACCATATACTCATTCACAAAAGAAAAAACACATGTGTTCAAGAACCCTGTATATCATGATATTCTCATGAATGGTAATTGAGGGCCTATGGAACTAGTAGTTTATGTTGTGCAAGTAGACTTGGCTAAAGTTTCACTATCGATTCGATCATGGGTTGTTTTAGTATAAATGACTTATTTATAAGTAGTATATTTAAGAATATCATTAAACCAATAATATTATCCATTAGCGTGTTTACCTTATCATAAAACTTCAATATTTACCAGGTATTACGTTGTTTATAGCTTGGTAATGAGATACACAAATAATAAAAGTTTAATAAAACTCCAACAACGCGCGGGAAACGTTACACTTGTTAACATAAAACAAGAGATATTTGCACAAAACAATCACATCTAAGATATCACATGATTAGGAGAATTCCGAGATATCATGTTATTTACATTAAAAAGGCTAATCCAAATAAATAGATACAAGGATGACACAATCTTCTGTCATGACTGTTTCAAATAATAATGTTTTCATTAACACTTGGACTACTCCCACTCATCATGAACTTACCCGCGAACTTCTCAATCTGTAACTTAACCGGGAACACATGTTGTTTTAAGCATGTATCTTTGTTGAGAGTTTGGTTCCACCTTATGCCTCCAGGTTACGTTATAGATTGAGGAGTTCGCGGGTAAGTGTTAATGAAAACACACTTGACTGAAACGGTCATGAGGCGTGTTTCGGTCTCCTTGACAACTAATCACGATTACCTCCTGAAAGAGCATATGACTTCGTCCCATGATTCAATGAGTAAAGTTGCTTCGGCCTATTCACCTTGTTCGTTCTAAAACGATTCATATGCTTGTCGGAAGTAACATGATCACTAAAACATTCAAACAACTTACTCTTAAACTTGTTCCTTGTCAACTTTGGCACCTTGTACACATCATGTTAAGCAAACAACTTAGTCTTGAAGTTGTTCTTACAGTCTTTGTATCGCTCTTTGAATAAGGCTTTGACCCCTTTTTCAAGGCGCCATATCAAATGTGTCTACAATTCAAAAGAAATAGTCAAGTAATGTATTTGTTTCCAAATTTAAGTCACAAGGCTCCTATGAACTTCTTAGGTACGTCATCCCACGACTCAAAATGGAATGGGACGCTTTTTAGGGTATAGATTGTAGGCTATAATCTCTACACTGTCACTTGGGTGGTATGGTTTTGGTTAATAATTTGATGAGAAGCTAGTTTTTTTTGTATTCGGTTTTTTAGATTATAAATTGCAGCTAGTACTTTCTTGGCAGCGAATATTAGTATAATTAGCATACTGTCATTTTTGTGGTATGGTTTCAGTTTATGGTTTTGTTTTGAGTTTTGCTTTACCCAAGATTGCGGTGGTTGATAGATTTTGGAGTTGTGTCCTTTTGGGTTTGGTTGAGTGTTACTCGGAAGAGATCCAGAAGGTCTACCAGATTGCTTGTCAGCAAGTCTGTCGAACTTAGTTTCAAGATTCTGGATGGAGGGTTGATGATTTTTTGCTACGGTTTTGAGTTGGGTTTTAAGATCCATGAATGTTTCCTTGATGAAAGCGTTGGTTGATTGCTGAGATTTCATGAAATCGTTGAATTGTTTTTGAAGATCATAGGGTTTATCATCGGTATTGGATCAGTTGTTTTCTTGCTTGTAACTACTTCATTCGTTTGAATGCCAATTATCGCGATTGAAGTCTTGGTCGCGGTAATCATTGGAGAAACGAGTCTTACAAAAAGTTTGCATGAATTTAGCCTCTTCTTCACGAGACATGGGTATGTCATTTTCATTAAGATCGAGTTTTGTTTTTTTAGCATTAGACTGGAGTTCTTTGTACTGAGCATCCATTTTCAGGGTCATGCATCCATTCGGGCCATAATTTTTTTAGTATTAGAATTATTGCTGCCACCATCAGCGAAAGCAACAATTTTCTTAAGAGATGATTCGGTTTTTTAATTTTTAGCATTGTCAAGCTTGAGTAAGACTTTATCTTCGAGAAGTTGATAAGCTTGATTTGGTGTTTTATAGAGGAAAATACCACCAGCTGCGACATTAGGAACTTCTTGGGTTATTTCGCTGAGAATGTGATAGAAGATTTTGATAATATTGCCTTTGGACAGATTGTGACCATGGCAGTTTCGAAGCATTTCCTTCATACAAAGCCAAACATCAGTTAAAGATTCATTTTCATGTTGAGAGAAAGCTCAGATTTCTCAGAGGAGTCGGTCAAAAAGAGTCGGGGGAAAGAATCAGCTAATGAAAGAGGTTTGCGAAGTTCATCCCAAGTCTCAATAGTTCCTTCGTTGATTTCGTCCAGCCATGGTTTTGCTTCTCTAGTTAGTGATAGGGGAAACATCATTAGGCGGACGGCTTCGTTTTCGGTATCTCTGTATTTGAACATATTGCAGATTCCAAAGAATTCGTGAATGTGTTTGTGAGGATCGGTTTTGGTTCTACAAATAAATTTGTTTCCTTTGACAAGAGTCAAGTGGTTACCTTTAATAGCAAATTCGTTTTCGCAGTTTTAGGAAGTAGTTATAACAAGGTGACAGTCAGGTGCAGTTAGCAACATTGGTCAGCAACCCACATGTGTTCATCATCAATTAGATAGTGATTTTCAAGGATAACGAGAAAGTGACGGAAGTGGTTGATGTTGAGAATTTGCGGATAGACAATTCTCGGGGTTTGAGGTGGGTTGTGTCTTTGATTGAAAGGAACTCTCTTGTTTCTTCGACGAATTTTTCTTTTTGAGATTCGAGAATACTTCAGGTTTTAGTAATAGGTCAAAAAAGTTCAGAATTGGAAGCACGTGAATGCATCTAAGGGAAAATTTTGTTGGGGTCAGTTTGCCAGAAAACTGTACGGCAATTTTTGAAAAAGAGGGAAAGTTAAAATAAAATTTCAGAGTTGACTACAGAACAACTTAAACATCCCCTGGAAAGAGCGCCAAAAACATTGTGATGTTTTTTCAAAGCTTTAAATTTATAAGACTAAAAATACCCAGAATAATTATGAATGGCGAAACACACGGGTAAAAGTATAACCCCACTAATGTAGTATAATCTTTTCTGACAGTAACACGTACAGGCGTACTCCACAGGGATTTGAGTAGTTTTCAAATAATCAGAAACAAAATAGACTTTAACACTTTTGAAAGGAACTTTTGTTTTACCAATGATAATAAAGATAACACTTATACTTACTCGGATAGTTGAACAATAATTTATAAGTATTACGAAATGACTTTGACCGTCGATAGATAGGGACATTAATTAAGAAAAAAGGATTTCTCACATGAAAACCGGTTTTCATCTCACAATATCTCGAAAAGAGAAACAATTCGGTTACGTCAATTTAGTGGGCCTAACTAGTCTAAGAGGGGTGGGGGGGGGGGGGAGGGGGGGGGGGGGGGGGGGGGGGGGAGACTTATATACAGTTAACTAGACCAAATTTGTCTACTCAATAATCCAGTTACTAAGTATAGTTCAAACAAAGAGCTTATTTGTTTATCAATTTACAAAAGTATATTTCACAGCACAAATGATAAAGACACTGGGGACAAGATCTTTAGAAACCATATAGATCATAATGGGTTCTGTTCGACCTACTACCGGATAATGATTATAGAATATCAAGTTGAATAAGCAAAACAACAAGCAAGTAAGAATATGATAGGATTGCAAACATATACTTTGAGATAAATAGATTACGATCATACCAAACACTTATTCATTATCATAACATCATGGAGTAGTCATGAGAGATTTAGCCTCTCATGGCTAAGGAGTTCATAACAAAAGTAGATTTAACATAGACTTCCATTTTTCAATAACTAAGTTGATAATCGTCTTCGATTCATGGATCGTTGATCCTCTCTTCAAAGGGAGTGTGTATGTTCTTTGGTGTTTTTTATAGATGAAGGATAAGAGGAGTCTGGAGTAATAAGTTTAAGTACATTATTTGTATAATGAGAGGTAATGATTTTATGAGAGTGAAAATTCATCCTCTATTTATAGGCTGATTTTGGGTGAAACGTGCGGCGCACACAAAAGATTGTGCGGCGCACTTGGTGATTAAATGCGATATTATTAAATGCTGATGTCTTCACTTAAGATGGGAAGTGCGCGCACATGGGAAATTGTACGGCGTACTTGGTAAGTTAATGCGATGTTGACTGACTTTGAAGTTGTAGGAAAGTGTGGCCACAAATGGCGCATAGTGCGGTCGCAAATTTGGTTACTTAAGCTTTGCAATGATGATCATTTCTGAATAATGAGTTCTTCAACTTGTAAGTATTTAGATTCTGATGATATTTAATCTCAAGAGAAAGGCTTCAAGTGAACCTGCAAGTAATTTGAGCTATTAAGTAATCGAAAGGTACACAGAGCAATGATAGAAAATATCACAAAACAAACTTCATAGAAAACATGTAATCAATTTAGACATTAACAAATCCCGCCACACTTACTTTTTGAAGATCTTTCCTCAAGCAATTCAAAATTAGAAAAATTAAAATCATTTATCGTGACTTGGACGAAAATTTGGATTTTATAAGTATAATGAGAGGGATGATTTGAGAGTGAAAATTCATCCTCTATTTATAAGCTGATTTTGGGTGAAAATTGCGGCACACACAAAAGATTGTGCGGCACACTTGGTGATTAAATGCGATATTATTAAATGTTGATTTCTTCATTTAAGATGGGAAGTGCGCCGCACAAGGGAAATTGTACGGCGTACTTGGTGAGTTAATGCGATGTTGACTGACTTTGACTTGAAGGAAAGTGCGGCGCACATTTGGCACTTTGAGCTTGAATGATGATCTTTTCTTGAATAATGAGTTCTTCAACATGTAAGTATTTGATTCTGATGTATTTAATCTCGGGAAGTCTTCAAGTGAATCTACAAGCAATTTGAGTTATTAAATATCGAAAGTTCACGAGAAATGATAGAATATATACAAATAACGCCATAGAAAATATGTATAATTTAGGCGTTATCAAATCCCTCCACACTTAGCTTATTGCTTGCCCTCAAGCAATCGAAGTGAGAAAAATAAAATCATTTATCGTGACATGGAGAAAATTTGGATTTTATAAGAGATTGCATATTAGGTAACTTTTGTAGGATAAATAATATAAAATAACTCCCTCACATAGGATAGTGTTTGATTTAATTCACTCAGCCACTCAGATAGGGTTCTATATTTGTAAGACACTCAATTTACACAGACATAATCTAGACAGCTACCATAGGCTTGTACTTAACACATAAACCTGACCAAAGGGTGGAACTTGATAGTAGAGAGGATACAATTTTCACATGCCAAAACATAAGCCTTTATTTTGAATTACTATAGCGCGCACACACACACACACGCACACACACACATATATATATATATATATATTCCTTTTTTACCAATAACTAAGGGTTGGCACCGAGCTTCTTCATTCAACTTTAGGATTTCAGCAACTTAGAACTAAAAGGAGTGCTCGCAAGAACATGGATTTACGGAATTCATTATATGCGATTAATTAGGCTTCGGTCTAGTAAATGATGATTAAGCACAAGTTCTAAAGCTTCTAAATTACCGGCTCTCTCAAATATAATTATCAACCAATACCAATGTTCCAGAAAAGGCGACAAAGACCATATGTAACGATGAAATAGACACATATGACTGCATTTAAACCTTAACTCGAACAAGCTAAAGTCATTAATTATCTTGGGTATCAAAGGTGGATACCCGAATATTCTAAAGGCTTAAAATTCTCACAAATTAGTGGACTGGGTTGTGCTAGCTATAATGTCAATCCGGTTGAATTTGCCTTACTAAGAGCATGTTTTATTATTATTTTTTGAAAGCATATATCTATTAAGATTATTTTTTTAAATATCAGTTCGAAATTTTTTTGGCAGGGCAAACATGGAGGGATATAATTAATTTTTCCTATTTGGCTCCCCTCCACACTTAAGTTAAACATTACCCTTAGTGTGATAACTGATAATAGAGATCAAACAGGGAAAATTATGGGAAAACAGTACTTCCCGGTTCATAGGGAAATGTATAGCTGCAATGAGAGCTATCCTTGAGCATACTTTATAATTTTCCATATCTTTAAGCTAAAATACCTGCATAAAAGTAAACACACAAAAAGAAAATATTTGTTTTGTTTTTTTTAGAAAATAAATAAAGGATATTAGTAGAAGAATGGATGAGAGACTCTTCCACACTTAAGTGAAGCACAGGTTGCCTCCTGAGAAGCGCTTAATTTTTAAGAGATTCGTTAGCTAGACTCGTACTTCGGGAGTCATTCTTTCGGGAAAAGGGAGTTACTACTTCCCTTGAGTCATTATGTTCTTCATGATATAGTTTGAGTTAATGGCCATTGACTATGAACGTCTTTCCATCATTTCCATAGAGTTCAACATATCCGGATGGATATTGATGTTTCACTAGATACGGTCCGAACCATCGAGATCTGAGTTTTGGTTGTTTAAATTTGTACTTCGAGTGAAAGAGTAGGACTTTATTTCCTTATTTGAATTCTTTTCTCATTCTTAACTTTTTGTCGTGCCAGACTTTGGTTCTTGCCTTGTATAGACGAGTGTTTTCATAGGCTTGGTGTCTAAGTTCGTCTAATCGAGTTTATGTAACTGAAACATTCTTTTCTCACCAGCGGTGATGAGAGCAGGATTGCAATTCTTTAAGACCAATATGCACGGTGTTCGGTTTAAAATGGTAAGTGGTAGTTCTTTCCATATATTAGTCTGCAGGGTGTGGTACCGGTAGGTGTTTTGTAAGCAGTGTAAAAAGCCCATAAAGCGTCATCAAGTTTTCTCGACCAAATAGCAAGATTGTCTTTAACAGTCTATTCAAGAATTCTTTTGAGAGCTATGTTCGTGTTTTCAACTTGACCACTAGTTTGAGGATGATATGATATGGAAAAACGATGGTTGACTCCATATATTTCATGGTTCTTTCCATTTTTTGTTGCAGAAGTGAGTACCTCTGTCGTTGATTAGAGCTTTAGGCATTCCGAAATGGGAAAATAGTTTCTTTAAGAAGGTGACAACCACTCGGGCATCATTGGTTGGTAAAGCTTGAGCTTTGGCCCATTTAGATACGTAATCAACAGTGACTAGAATGTATTCAAACTTATATGATTTTAGGAACGGTCCCATAACTTCAATACCCCATATGTTGAAAATTTCACATACTTGAATGTTGTTTAAGGGCATCTCATCACGCTTTGATATATTTCCTGTCTTTTGGCAAGTTTTGTAAAGTTAAACGCTACGTTATGGGCTCAGTGATGTACTACGCGGCCATAAAATCCGAAATCTAAGACCTTTTT
This sequence comes from Tanacetum coccineum, assembly GCA_026074375.1. Lineage (NCBI taxonomy): Eukaryota > Viridiplantae > Streptophyta > Magnoliopsida > Asterales > Asteraceae > Tanacetum > Tanacetum coccineum. Next base: position 8,941 of record BQNB010145556.1, read on the forward strand.
AGCAATTACATTTGGTCCATAATGTCCACTGGTTAGTCCGTGGTGACATTGATCTAAAATTGTTTGAGTTTCTGGTTCAGATACATAGCGTCTGATCATTCCGTCAGAACATACTTTGAAGAGGTGGGGTTCTTCCCAGAAGTAATGTTTAAGGTCAGAGAAGAATTTGTTCTTTTGTTGGTACGTCATCCCTTTTGGTATAATATCAGTATTTTTATTTTTTTTACTAGTTTGCGAAGTCTGCGAACCAAGGTTCATCTTTGGTGTTGATTTCCATATAAGTTTCTCTAGGAAAGTTATCATCGACTTCACTGTCATCGCTTATTTAATAATTTTCAATTCAGGACAAGTGGTCTGCTGCAACATTTTTTGTTCCTTTTCTGTCTTTGATTTCCATGTCGAATTCTTGTAAAAGTAAGATCCATCGAATAAGGCATGGTTTAGCGTCTTATTTCTTGAATAAGTGCCTTAGTTCTGAATGATTGGTGTGAACAATAGTTTTTGAGAGACTAAGAAAGGATCTGAATTTGTCGAATGCAAAAACTACAGCCATAAGCTCCATTTAAGTTACGGTGTATTTTTGTTGAGCTGGATTAAGAGTTTTACTTGCGAAGTAGATTAGGTGAAAGTTTTTACCATCTTTTTGACCTAAGACGGCTCTAACTACGAAATCACTAGCATCACACATTAGTTCAAATGGAAGATTCCAATTTGTGTTTACGATCACATGAGCACATATGAGTTTCTCTTTCAATAATTCGAATGCTTTTTGACATTCATCGTTGAATTCAAATGGAGTATCTTTTTCAAGCAGCTTAGTAAGAGGTCGGGTAATTTTCGAGAAATCTTTAATGAAACGTCGGTAAAAACTGGCATGTCCAAGAAAGGTTCTAATACCTTTAATATTGGTAGGGGGTGGAAGTTTTGAGATTACGTCGATCTTTGCTTTGTCGACTTCAAGTCCGGCACTAGACACTTTGTGTCCAAGCACAATTCCTTTTTTTGACCATGAAGTGACATTTTTTCCAATTCAAGACAAGATGAGCATCTTTACAATGTTGGAGCATTTTATCGAGGTTGTTTAGGCATGTGTCGAAAGATATTCTGAAGACTGCAAAATCATCCATGAATACTTTGACAGATTCTTCGATCATATCATGAAAGATTGCCAACATGCACCTTTAGAATATGGCAGGAGCATTACATAGCACGAAAGGCATTCTCCTATAAGCGTATGTTCTGAAAGGACATGTGAATGTTGTTTTCTCTTGATCATTAAGATCGATAAGAATTTGAAAATAGAAAGAAAAACCATCGAGGAAACAAAAGTATTTATTTCCTGCTAGTCTTTCTTACATTTGATCCATAAACGTCAAAGGGAAGTGATATTTTGTTGTTGCTTCATTGAGTTTATGATATTCACTGTCATCATTTTCGTTGGTGACAACTGTAATACAACCTTTCTTTGGTACACAGTGAATAGGACTAACCCAAGGACTATCGGCAATAAGATAAATAATACCGGTATCTAAGAGTTTCACAGTTTCTTTTTTAACAACATCTTGCATGTTTGGATTCAACCTTCTCTTTTATTGGACAACTGGTTTCTTGTCATCCAGAAGTTGTATCTTGTGTTTATAGAATGATGGACAGATACGAGGAATGTTTGTCCTTTTCCAAGCAAAGGCTTGCTTGTGCATTTTAAGGATGGATACAAGTTTGTCTTTCTTTTCTTGGGAAAGCTGAGATGATATGATAACAGGAAGAAAAGAGGGTTCTTCCAGGAATACATATTCCTGATTATCAGGAAGAGGTTTAAGTTCGAGATCCGTATGAGGCTCTTAGAGATATGTTTTGATTTTATAACCTGTATTGATGGTGATTTTCTCGAATGGTGGCTCTTCGATATCGGATTCAGAGTCAGAGTTTTCAATGGCGGTCATTGCCATAAATTCATTGAACTCAGCAAAGATTTCTTTTTCAAAAAGGGTTCCTACGATTGAATGGAGGATTTTACTACCTTCGTCTAGAAGAGCATCAAAGTCGTCTTCTAGGATTTCATCGACAACATCGATACTAAAACAGGTATCATCGTTCGAATAAGAGTGTTTCATCGCAGAATCGATATTGAAAATCATTTGTTCGGTCCCAACTCCAAGATTGAGTTGTTTCTGTTTAACTTGAATAATTGCATCAGTAGTGTGAAGAAAGGGTCATCCCAAGATGAGAGGAACTTTGCTATCTTCTTCCATTTCTAGGATAACAAAATCGGCAGGAAATGTGAATTTACCAACTTCAACGAGCATATTTTTAGCTATTCCAATAGGGTATTGGAATGATTTGTCGGCTAATCTTACGCTCATTTTGGTAGGTTTGAGAGTTTCGAGAGAAAATTTTACATAAAGCGAATATGGCATAAGGTTAATGCTAGCACCTAGGTCGGCTAAGGCATTACAGAAGAAAGTTTTGTTAAAATTGCATGGAATAAGAAAACTTCCTGGGTCGTCGAGTTTTGGTGGACCTTTGTTTTGGATCATTGCTGAACTTTCATCGCTTAGGAAAACGGCAAAAATTTGTTCGATCTTGTGTTTGTTACTTATTAGTTCCTTGAGAAACTTACCATAATTAGGCATTTCAGCTAAGACGTCGATAAAAGGTACATTGATTCAGACGGCACGAGTTATGTCAAGAAATTTTCCGTATTGGGCTTCCATTTTCTCTTTCTTTAGGCGTTGGGGATACAGGCTTTTTGGTTTGTACGATTTAGGTAACGGAGTTTCTTTGGCTAGTTTTGGATTTTGAGTTTTTGGTTGTGGTGTAGGCTCGTCTTCTTCATCATCACTATTAAAATTGACAAGGGTTTTAGAATTGTCTTGTTGATCATTTAGGTTAACTAGTAGGTTGTAAGATTTACCACTTCTTGTGTATACGGCATTCACTTGCTCATTACGAGATTCGGTGGTTGATAGTTTTTGGAGTTGTGTCCTTTTGGGTTTGGTTGAGTGTTATTCGGAAGAGATCCAAAAGGTCGACCAGATTGCTTGTCAGCAAGTCTGTCGAACTTAGTTTCAAGATTCTGGATGGAGGCTTGATGATTTTTTGCTATGATTTCGAGTTAGGTTTTAAGATCCTTGAATGTTTTCTTGACAAAAGTGTTGGTTGATTGCTGAGATTTCATGAAATCGTTGAATTGTTTTTGAAGATCATAGGGTTTGTCATCGATATTGGATTTGTAGTTGTCTTGGTTGTAACTACTTCATTCGTTTGAATGCCAATTATTATGATTCAAGTCTTGGTGAAGGTAATCATTGTAAAAACGAGTCTTACGAAAAGTTTGCATGAATTTAACCTCTTCTTCACGAGACATGGGTATGTCATCTTCATCAAGATTGGGTTTTGTTTTTTTACCATTTTCAGGTTTATGGCATCTATTCGGGGCATAATTTTGTCAGTATCAGAATTACCGCTGCCTCCATCGATGAAACCAAGAGTTTTCTTAAGAGATGATTTGGTTTTTTTAATTTTAGCCTAGTCGAGCTTGAGTAAGACTTTCTCTTCGAGAAGTTGATAAGCTTGATTTGGTGTTTTATAGAGGAAAATACCACTGGCTGTGGCATTAAGAACTTCTGGGGTTATTTTGTTGAGACTGTGATAGAAGATTTTGATAATATTGCTTTTGGACAAATTGTGACCATGGTAGTTTCAAAGCATTTCCTTCAAACGAAGTCAAGCATCAATTAAAGATTCATTTTCATGTTGAGAGAATGCTCGGATTTCTCCGAGGAGTCTGTCAAAAAGAGCTGAGGGAACGAATCGGCTAATGAAATTGGTTCGAAGTTCATCCCATGTTTCGATAGTTCCTTCGTTGAGTTCTTCCAGTCATGTTTTTGCTTCTTTAGTTAGTGATAGGGGAAACATCATTAGGTGGACGGCTTCATTTTTGGTATCTCTGTATTTTAACATATCATAGATTCTGAGGAATTTGTGAATGTGTTTGTGAGGATCGATTTTGGTTCTACCATCAACTTGGTTTCCTTTGACAAGAGTAAAGTGGTTACCTTTAATAGCAAATTCATTCACGGTTTCAGGAATAGTTATAGCAGAACCGGGAGTCAGTGAGACAACATGGTCAGTAGCCCACATGGGTTCATAATCTATTGGATAGAGATTTTTAAGGATAATGAGAAAGTGACGGAAGTGGTTGATGTCGAGAATTTGCAGACAGACAATTCTAAGGTTTTGAGGTGGGTTGTTTCTTTGATTGAAAGGAACTCACCTGTTTCGTTGATGAAGTTTTCGATTCAAAGTACGTTCAGGTTTAGATAATTGTTCAACAAGTTCAAAATTGGAAGCACGTGTATGCATCATAGGGAAAATTTGGTTGGGGTCAGTTTGCCAGAAAACTATATGATGATTTTTAAAAAAGAGGAGGAGTTAAAATAATTTTCCAGAGTTGACTACATAACAGCTTAAAAATCCCCGGCAACGGCACCAAAAACTTTGATGTGTTTCAAAAGCTTTAAATTTATAAGACTGAAAATACCGGATAATTATATGGAAACACACGGGTAAAAGTATAACCCACATATGTAGTATAATCTTTCTAGGTAAGACTAGGCCGTTCCATAAGGATTTGAGTAGTGTTCAAATAATCAAAAAGAAAATAGACTTTAACAATTTTGAAAGTAACTTTTGTTTTACCAATGATAATAAAGATAACTACTCGGATAGTTAAAAATAATTTATAAGTGTTGGAAATGATTTGACCTCAAAGATGGGACATTAATTTATAAAAAGGATTTCTCGTCAAAAAACGTTTTCTCAAACTAACTTGTTTAACCCAAGCCTTATATTTAGTTAACTAGACCAAATGTGTCACTCAAATAATCCAGTTACTAGTATATCAAAGCTTATTTGTTTATCAATTTACAAAAGTGTATTTCTCAGCACAAACTATAAAGACCAAGGACAAATCTTTAAAACCACATAGATCATAACGGGTCTTTTGACCTATACCGATATGATTATATAATTCAAGTTGACAAGCAAAACTGACAAGATAAGTTATAATAGGATTGCAACATAAGCTTGAGATTAAAGAGATCATGATCATACCAAACACTTATTCATTATCATAACATCAACGAGTAGTCATGAGAAATTTAGCCTCTCATGGCTAAGGAGTTCATAATAAAAGCAGATTTAACATAGACTTCCATTATTTCAATAACTAAGTTGATAACCGTCTTCGTTCTTGATCGTTAGATCTTTATTCTTCAAAAGGAGTGGTCTTTTTGGTGTTTTTATGGATGATGGATAAGAGGAGTGGAGTATATGTGTGTGAGATGATTTGTAAAATAAGAGGGATGATTTGAGAGTGAAAATTCGTTCTCTATTTATAGGCTGATTTTGGGTGAAAAGTGTGGCGCAACAAAAGATTGTGCGGTGAACTTGGTGATTAAATGCGATATTAATAAATGTTGATTGAGTAAGTGCGGCGCACAAGATAATATGTGCGGCGTACTTGGGGTGTAAATGCAGTTGCATTAAATTCTTCATTTAAGAAGGAAAGTGCGGCGCACAAGGGAAATTATGTGACGTACTTGCTGAGTTAATGTGATGTTGACTAACTTTTACTTAAAGGAAAGTGCGGCGCACAAATGGCAAGTGCGGCGCACATTTGGCACTTTGAGCTTGAATGATGATCTTTTCTTGAATAATGAGTTCTACAACGTGTAAGTATTTGATTATGATGTATTTAATCTCGGGAAGTCTTCAAGTGAACCTGCAAGCAATTTGATCTATTAAGTATCGAAAGTTCATGAGAAATGATGGAATATACACAAATAACGCCATAGAAAACATGTATAATTTAGGCGTTATCAAATATTTACCAACATATGCCCTCACATGTACAAAATATGCATATTAAAAGTCAAGTGTTCAAACATTACTCAACATTCAAGGTAGTGTTTTGACTACTGCCTTGTTTTCCCAACTTCCTTTGGATGATTCTTGCACTTAGCATCCTCAATCCAGCTTGCTTTAGTTGTTCTTGTGACAACACTTGCTTCTGTGTTTGTTTTTGGGTTTGCTCCACTTGAGTCAAGTCTATCTCAGCTTGTTCTTCTATCTGCTCCACTTGGTCTTCATCTTGTGTCTACACTGGTTCATGTTGAGTCTGTTGTAGTTCATCTTTAGTCTGATTTGGTTCATCTTACAATCTAAACCATTTAGCATAGCCAGAAGTCCAAACCTTCTTCTTACCTTGTCTTTTTTGTGTTCCATCACTTGACACAAGTTTCCTTTTAGACCTAGCAGCACCTATACCTCTAGACCCTCTAGCACCACCTCTATACCCACCAGCACCTCCTTTAGAAATACTAGCACCACCTCTAGACCCACTAGCACCACCTCTTGACCCCTTAGCACCTCCTCTACCTCTAGAACCACTAGAACCTCCTCTAGACCCACTAGCACCTCCTCTAGACCCACTCGCCCCTTAATCCGTCACTTGAGCTCTAAGAATAACATCAACATCATCTAAATCATCTATTGATTGGTTCTTTCTAGGCCTATCTGGCACTCCTTTAGGTTTTGGTGTTTGTGCAACTACAGGTTCTTTGCAACTTGCTTTGTTGTATCCATGTTGTTTGCAGTTTGAACAACTTGCTTGTGAACCTACCATAGAGAAACTAATTGAACTACTACCCTCACCTATAGGTTCTTTTCTTTCTTGGCTTACCAAGCATTTTTCTATGTTTTTGGTGGCAAGACAGTAGAGTACATGCTCTAATCAGGCCGAAACAAGGACTCGTTTTACATAGTTGTGATAAGTCACAAAAACATTTCTATTTCAAACCAAGCTGTGACATAACTCTCAGGTACCATGTTTATCAAAAATATTACCTTTTTGGCATGAACACAAGGTATTCCTGATAACTGCCACATCCTGCAACTACATGACCTCTTTCCTTCGTCAACTGTGAATCCTTTACTCCCTAATTTCACCTCAAAAAATTCCCACCAGTAGGTATAACATGCCAAAACATGCAATTATTGGTCATTAGTGTCAATCTAAACAACTTATCCAAAACTAACAGCATTGAAGGGGAAAATACCTTTGTTGTTCCTTCAGCGATTCCAATCTCTTTTTGATGTTGGGACATACTCCAGGATTCCATTTCCTACTAATTTCGCTCACTTTGTTCATCCTTTCAAGCACTATCACTCTAATGTCTTCCAACACAGTTAATAGTGGCTTATGTCTAACATTAACAATGACACTATTAAAGCATTCACTTAATCTATTCTTTATTGCTTCACAACCTCTGTCAACCTCAAAAAAGGCTCTTGGCCAAGTTTTTGGATTCTTATCCATAAGATACTTATGTGCATTTGGGTTAACACTCTTTATCTTATCCATAATCTTGTTGAAAAGCTGAGGGTATGAGGCGCATTCGCGCTACCAGAGAGCGCATAGAGGGTTTGGGTGTTGTGAAGCTACGTCCCGCGGTAGGAGTCTGAGTCTTGCCGAAGTATTGATTCAGTTAATGACAAATTCTATCGAAAAGACCTCTGGCTTGAGTGGCGGTCTTAAGGTCAACCTTTATCGTTCTTCCAAGGCTGTTGCCAATTTTAGATGCTGCCCAGAACAATTGCCTATACTCTAAGCCAGGGTATTATTTCCTAAAGTTTTCATAAATATGCCTTGCACATTGCTTGTGCTCAGCATTTGGCATTACATCTTTAGCAGCTTCA
>BQNB010145557.1:5129-16701 GCA_026074375.1 Tanacetum coccineum
TTTAAGAAAAGACAACTCGGTTCGTAACGTGTCACCTGTATAAACAAATAAGCGTGATTAGAAACATGTACTTTTCACCTTCGATAAGCTCGGTCTCTTCCTTAATCCTTAGACCAATAGCCTACCCAACTATCAAATTTAGGTAGCGGAAGCAAAAATAGAAAAAAATTGAATTTGTATTAAGTTGTGGTGATTAAAGTTACAAGAAATGAAATGCTGAAACAGAGTATTTATAGAAAGGGATAGCTAACTAACTCTAGCAGAATTATGAAAATAAAATACACTTTTGGTCCTTCATCTTTTGTATCTTGTTAAAGATGGAATTAACTTGGTTAACTTGATATATTCTACATCCTCCCCTCAAGTCGAAACATCCTGAAAGCCAAACTTGTCAGCTAAGAATGAGTGTTGTGCACCACCCAGAGCTTTTGTCATGATATCAGCTAACTACAAATTAGTTGGTATGTATGTTGTTTATAGAAAACCCTCTTGGACTTTTTCCTTAGTGAAATGACAATCAATATCCAAGTGTTTGGTTCTCTCATAGTAACAAGGATTGGATACTATTTGCTGAGCATCTCTATTATCATAGAACAATGTAATTGGCACTTGAACATTTATATGAAGATCCTTTAGCAAATAAGTTAGCCAGACAAGTTCACAAGTTGTTGCTGCCATACTTTTATATTCTGCTTATGTGGAAGATCTAAAAACTATAGCTTGTTTTTTGGTTTTCCAAGACACTAAGAATGTCCTAAGAAAATGCAATAACCAGTAAGAGACTTCCTTGTCATTATTCTAGATGCCCAGTCTGCATCTAAAAACCCTACAACTTTCTAATTTCTTTAAACAGGATAGAAAAGCCCCTTATTAATAGATCCCTTTAGATATCTTAACAAATGAGTAGCAGCTTGTAAGTGAGGTTCTTTGGGAGAAGAAACAAATTGACTTAAGTGTTGAACAACATAGAAGATATCTAGCCTGGTCATTAAAAAATATAAAAGCCTTCCAACAAGTCTTCTATAGGATTCAGGATCACTTATCAACTTTCCTTTGTCAAGAGACAGTTTTATGTTCTGAGGTAAAGGAAAAGGAGTGGGTTTGGCTGCAGTTAACCCTGCATCCTTGAGCAAATCCAGAACATACTTTTTTTGATAAATAAAAGTCCCATTTTTAGTGTTATAAAGCTTTATCCCCAAGAAATATCTAGATAAACCTAAATCTTTGATAGTAAATTTGTTGTCTAAGGCCAATTTTGTGTCTTTGATGTATTGTATAGAACTTCCAGTTAGCAAAATATCATCCACATAAACTAGTGCCACTGTAAACAATGCACCTTGTGACTTTACAAAAAGTGAATAATCATGCTTAGACTGTATGAAACCCAAAGTTACTAAGAATTTTGAAAGCTCCTGGTTCTAGTGCCTTGAAGCCTATTTAAGGCCATAAAGAGACTTGTTTAATTTGCAAATTTGTCCTTGTGCAGGTTTTGTATATCCTTCAGGTGGTTTCATGTAAATTTCCTCATCCACAAAGCCATGTAAGAAAGCATTATTTAGATCTAACTGGTGTAATGGCCAACCTTTTATAGTAGCAATGGCAATTGAAACTCTTACAGTTGCAGCTTTAGCAACTGGAGAGAAAGTGTGTTTGTAATCCACCCCTTCCTTTTGATCAAAACCTCTTATGACCAATCTTGCTTTGTACCTTTCTACTGTTCCATCAGCAAAATATTTTGTCTTGAGTACCCATTTGGAAGAAATAGCTTTGTGTCCATCTGGTAACTCAGTTAGAACCCAAGTATCATTTGTCTCAAGAGCTTGTTGTTCCTTTCCCATTGCTTCAACCCACTTAGGATCAATGGCAGCTTGTGAATAAGAATTTGGTTCTGATGTTGACATTACATGAGCTAATGAGGCCACATATTCATCAGGATAACTCTGAAAGTCAGCTTGTTGAAATAATGGATAAATAGGTTGCTTAGTTGTATCAGAAATTACTGAACCAACTTTGTGTTTATGTGTGACAAAATCCTTGAGCTAAGTTGGTTGAACTGTTGTTCTTATTTACCTTCTTGTAGAAACCATTGGGTCAGGAATTGATGCAGTAGACTCAGCAGAAGTAGTACATGGTACATCAGAAGAAGTACTTAGGATATCATGATCAGAAGCAGTGTTTGGCATAACATGATCAGAAGTAATATCAGGAACAGAACAAGGAGCAGAATCCTCATTACTTGCAACATCTTCTATAGGTCATTGATGTGTGCTTAAAGGAATTCTAAAAGAAACACAATCCTTTTTGAAAGGAAAAAAAATTCTTGAAAGGAAACATCACTGCTACAAAACACCTCATATGTTTCAAGATCATACAACCTATAACCTTTTTGACCAGGAGGATATCCCATCAATACTGATTTGATGCTTCTAGGGGCAAACTTATCTTTAAGAGGCTTGGTCACAGATGCAAAACACAACCAACCTATGACTCTTAAATGATCATAACTAGGAGGCACTCCATGAAGCATTTCAAAGGGAGTTTTCCAATATAAGATTTTCATAGGCATCTTATTTATCAAATAAGTAGCTATAAGCACACAGTCACCCCAAAAATTTTTAGGAAACCAGAATGAAATTTTAAAGCTCTTGCAGTATCTAACAGATGTCTGTGCTTTCTTTCCACTATAGCATTTTGCTGTCGGGTATACATCATAGACTTTTGATGAACAATTCCTTGTTTTTTTAAGTATACCAAACAGTCATTATTGACTATTTTAGTTCCATTGTTAGACCTCAAAAACTTTGGTTTAGCTTTGAAATGATTAGGAATGTAGGCCATGAAATTGCACAATATAGAAAGTACTTGGTCTTTTATATGTAACAAATATGTCCAAGTACATCTTGAAAAATCATCAACAATAGTGAAAAAATAATGTGCACCATTTAGTGCAGGTGCCTTGTATGGTCCCCACAAATCAACATCAATGATTTAAAAAGCAATAGGAGATCTGGTATGACTTATGGGAAAAGGTAATCTGGGTTGTTTTTCCATGAAACAGGTATCACAAAATAATTGAGTAACATTTTACTGTTTCTAACTATCAACATGTACTAGCTTGGACACAGAAGTATGTCAAAGTCTAGCATGGAAAAGGTCTAAAGTAACATTCTTAAAATGAACTTCTTTATTAGCAAAAAATAACAGTTGGTGTGGGAAAAGAAGAATGTTTGGTGGATGAAATTGAAGATGGCGTGCAGATGTACAAATTGTTAAAACCTTCTCCAACTGCAAGCACTTTGTCAGTTGAAGGGTCCTGTATAAAGAACATGGTAGGAAAGAAAACAACTATAAGACTTTGAGACTTAAGCAATTTTCCCACTGACAAAAGATTCACATTGAAGTCGGGAACATAGAAAACATTGTGCAGGATTAAAGAACTGTTGATTTAGATATTGCCTACTTTATCTACCTATTTGCTAGTTCCATCAGGCAGTTTGTTTCTAATTGGTTTCTTAAGAATCCTAATGGACTGAAACAAATGTAGGTAAGGTGACATGTGATCAGAACCCCCAGTGTCTACAATCCAATTAATTCTTGTATTTAATTGTAAGTGTTTTGACAAAATGTTTAAAGATACATGAAATAAATGTATCTTGTAAGGCTTTCAGCCATAAAAAAGGTACCTACATAAGGCTTTGAGGTACTAGCATCATTTCTTTGATCAATTCCCTTTCCTTAGAACATTTTCATCATTTCTTGACAAACAGCTGCAACCATTCTTTGATCCAAATCAACTTTTCCATTCTACACTCCATTCTCAAACTCAAAATCAAAAGGTGTCTCCTTAGTCATCTAAGTTTAGATTTGCAGTAGGTCGCTAAATAAGTGCATAATTATAAGGTATTGATGAACTGTATGAGCGAGTAACATACCGATAAAAGGATTTTCTTATATGCATAGGTGATTTTTTTAGGAAATTGCAACACGTTTTGATGACCGCTTATCAAACAAATACACTGAGTATGTTGACATTCTGTAACCTGTTCAAAAACTGAACATGTTATCAAGGTTACGATGTTCATTAATCCATGTTACAATGCTACAACAGATCATCATGTGCGAGCTGAATGTTTAAAAGATGAGAGCACTCATGTGAGACTTACAAGCGAAAGATTTCCTCTACATACTTTTTAGTTAGCAAAAGGTATGTTATGTTGTATTATGTATAAGTGCTAAATTGGGTGGGTTGTGCAAGTAGTTTAACGGGTCAAAATGGGTTGAAAAGTTTTTTGTTCAATTTCACGGGGTGTTTAGATATGAGCATATTTGGTTTAGTTTTTTTTCTTAGGTAACAAAGGCCTTCTAACAAGCAATCATTGTTTCGTCAGTGTTATGAAGCAGTTAACATGTAATAGAAAGGTTGGTGAGGCTGAGCTAAATGAACTCATTTTCCTTATATTGCAAGTATATTATGATGCTTTTTACAGGAGTTGTTGCTACCACTGATGCCGTTGAGGCATGCACCGGTGTGAATGTGCAGTCATGGTTAGTGGGTTTCCCAGGAAGGAAGGGATGGAAAGGAAACAGGGTTCAGAATCTTCAAGAAACTGTTGCAAAGTTCCCCCTTTTTGGTGAGCATTTAGTTATGTCAAGATTTCAAAGAGACTTTTTTATAAGTTTTAGGGATCCCATTCATGTTACTGCTTCACAATTTACAGCTCAACTAGACCCCATTATTGCTCTTGTCTCCACCTGGCAAAAGATGGAGTTTGAATCACGGCCTGCTTTACTTGACGAAGTGCAAGCTCGATTTGATACTAATGTTGGCCATGTATATTACATACGTACATATATACACTACGAATTAGGATCAAATGAGAAATATTGAAATAAATGTGAGAAATGCATTTAGTCTTTTTGATTAATAGTCAGACCTGTAGAAATGTGTCAACATTAACCAAATTTCCATAGTTTGTACTATGTATATCAGTATATAAGTTCTATGGATGTCTCTTTTTTATTTTGGAGTATGATTACATTGTATTATTTTGGTATAGTATTATTAGCAAAACTTTTAAACATTTCATGCTATATGAGGTATTAAACATATATAGTTGACAATGGATGAAATTGTAGATTTAATTTAGTCTTCTTCCTCATGTGTATCCGACTTGTGTTTACAATGGACTTGTGATTATGAATGCTAATTGAGCCTTTGTTTAGTTATCTACTTTTGTTTGCAGGAGCTTTTACAAAACAAGACAGTGTGGTGGTAATACGTATGTAATAAAGAGTTTAAAGACGTCATTGTTGATTTGGTATGAAAACCCTTACCATCCTTCTTCTTTTTTTCTTTCATGTTTTTGAAAGTTGGTGGTAGCTTTACCTTGTTAAAAATCTCACTACGGCATACTTTATTAATATATAGATTTTTAGTTTTTAGAATCAGTTATTCTTTAAATTCTGATAAGAATCATGAAGGTGTCTTTGTGTTTAAATTATTTACTCAGATTTGATTACTCAAACCCTTAGGAAGGATTTTTAGGATTCCTTTTTTGACCATTAACTAAAAAGTGCCTATGCATTATACACGTTAATGAGGATTTTTAAGATGGCAAAAGAATGCGTAGACGATGATGATGTAAAATATCTTCTTTCCAGTTGTTAACAGTTTATTTCTTTGTGATTCGTTCTTGCAGATTGGGATAGTATGTGATCACCTTAGTGGCTTAGTCTATATGGCATTGATGCTTCATCAAATTAGGTTAAACTTTAAATCAGAGAAGCGATGCAACGGGTACCAATAACACTTCCCAATAATCTTAAGAGTGTCTGTTACCTTAGGCGCTCGATAAGTGTCAACTTGCTGATGCATTTTATTGACAACTCCACCTCCTGATTTTTTATATTCTGATTGAGTGACCTTGCATTGGAGCTTGGATGACGTTAGATATTGATCGGCCTTTTTCTAATCATGCTTGCTCCTTGAATTGAAACAAAAGGAAAAAAGAAACAAACAAATGACTTGTTATTTAGAAGAGATAACCAATAGTAGAAAAAAAGATATAAAAAGGTAAAAGTATATGTGAGTGTATTACGAACTTGTAATCTTTATTATAGTTTGTCAAAGCTCAACGGGAAGACCTGATTGCTTCATAATTGAATCAGGTAGGCTCGTAAGAGCAGAGACCAAATAGATATGTTTCTAGAGTTTAAATGCGCAACATTGATGACCAATCCTCTTGCATTTAGATAGACCTTCAGTGCTCTTAACTCGATTGGCCAACTAATATTTAAATTTGACTTTGAATAACTGAATTGGGTCACTTGTAGTTGTAGAACCAACCATTTAGGAGCTGAAAGGGTTAACTTTTGTATTTGATGTCGATTTATGTTCGTATATAGGGTTAACTTCTATTTTTTATTACTTAATGTATAAGTCTTTTAATATTTTATCATGTACAATTTTCAATAAACTTAATACAAATTCTATACAGTTACTTCAAAAACCATAAAATAATAGACAAACATTGCTACTATGCTTAAAAAATCTTTGTATAATATACAATTTTTAAAAACCAATAATTTCCAAAACAAAAAAATAAAAATAATAATTACATGTCATGCTCGCCCATCGGGTGCGCTTAGCCACTAGTGTGTATATATATATATATATATATATATATGCTTCATGAATTGTTTGAGCTTTAGATTGTTGAACTTAGTCGGCTTAAGAAACCCGACAAGAAAGATCCATGTGTGATTGAGAAAGAGGGGATGAATAAAGTTGATAAATATTGGCCGAACTGAACATGGTTAGGAAAGACATACCAAAACATCATTGGTTTTTAATTAACTTTCATAGAAATGAGTTAACTGATACGAAGTGGTTTTGTGAGTACTGTCAAATAGAGGTAGGTGCATAAGCTCTGTGATTCGTTTTCGAAATAATATTTTAATGCCACTCATATATTTTTGAGTTCTATATTTAAAATTCAGGTTACGTAGTTATAAGTGCGATTTAAGTTTGCTATGCTTAAGAGTTTGTTCTTCCTTCCAGGTAAAGATGAAAGTGAATAGATCATGAAAATTAATGAGGGGTGCTTCAATTCGCAAATGAAACTGGCTCGGGACATGTTGGTGTTTTGGAAGAAAGTGGACAAAGTGATGGTAAATTTTCTTAATGTTTTTTTCTTTTTAGTATTCAATATATTGCTTATTGTAGGATTTATGAGATGTAAAACATAGAATGAGATAATCAGTTTCAAAAAGCAACCCTAAACTTCACATTAAGAACTCCTTAGTTCATCCTCATAAAAGCAGATTGCATCTATTCAAACACTCGAAACTGATTTATGCGTTTTAATAAGAAAACAAAAATTAGTCTTAAAAATTCATCCCAAACACCCCCTAAACCGATAATCACTTTCAATATTCCTTTTTGATAACATTTACAATTCATTTAAAACTTACACAACAATATCATATTAGTACCACAAGAAATTTGTTTCATCGTACATAGTAATGGTTTTAGAAACCATATCATGTTTAGAAATCACGAGGAGTAAGATTAAGGCCTCTTTAAACATTACATTTACTTTGCCTTCGCCATCTTCTTCTCAGCAGGCGGTTTTTGTGTTGCAAGGGTTATAGCAACAGCATGTTCAGGGGCAGGCTGATCAAGTTTAGACATCTTCTTTAAGAAACGGGCCTTGTGCTCTATCATAACATGAACACAGAAAATCATCACCAAGAAAACTTCTGACTGTTGATGTCACATCCCGTAAATTCCTGATCAGTATTTTAGTCAATTTTGTCTAGTAATTTGAATTTTATAAGTTTTGTTTAATTTCTACGTTTAACTGGGAGGTTATTATGTTATTATCTGAGAACCATTACCGGAAGTAATCTTTGTTTCTAATTATCATAGTTTTTCGACGGTAGTCGCGTTTACACGTTTCGTGTGACTATTTAAATTTTCAGAATTTATTATCGTGAGTAACATCATTTTTTTTAAATCTTTCGTATGTCGCAAACGTTTACTTTAAGATACCAAGCCTTGGAAAATATCTAGCATGGGATTCTCTATTTCAAATTTTGCAAGAAAAGTTGGTCCCCCAAAACCCCCACTAATCCCTTGGTCGTTTGCCCCCTATAGTACACACACATCCATTCTTGGTTCCTTTATTCTTGCAACAATGTTCCTATTAACATGACTAGGTTCATTCATTTCACATTCCTTTACCAACATAAAAACATACACTACTCTCCTTCCCTCTCCTCTCTTTGTTTGACGCCACCAAATACACACATATTCACCATCTTTTTCATCTTTTGATAAAAAAACCTTTGAAGACTTAGAGTTTGTTTGATCGTTAGTGTTATTCAGGAAATCTTTAAACAATGTTTGGGTTGTGTTAATCATCAAATCATCTTCTAATCCTTCATTCCTTGTAAGTTATCAAATCTTCATAAATCTTGTACTTTTATGTTCATCATCATGTATATAATCTGTTGTACAAACGGATTATAAAAGTTTTGATTTTTAAACTACGTAAAATTTAAAAGGGTTGTGCTATGGTTTGAAAATAATAAAAAGGAAGACAAGGAAATCATATTTTTGTAATCGTGGTTATTTTTATGTAATAAAAATATATACTTATAGCTTATTTGAAGGTTCGGCGTATAAATAAGCCACAAATGGCTTATTTTGAAGACTTAATGGGCTTGTTATTCGGTCTGCCCAAAAAGGAAATAGATAGGACCAAGTTTGTTTTTGCTATATTTTGTTTCGGCTTTATATTTGTTTAGCTTATTTCTAGCTTTTCTGAAAGGACAATGATTAAGCTTATTTGGGGCTTATACAAATTATCCCCAAATAGAGCTTAACAGGCTTTTAGCCGCGTTCCATAACCAAAAGCCCAAACCATGAGCTTAATCCATAAGCTTTATGGTTCGGCTTATTTAACTTGGCTTATTGAGAGCTTATTAATAGCTTATTATTGAAACAAGAGCTTATTTGAATTCTTTTAGCTTATTAGGCCTAACCAATAAGCCCGAATGAGCTTTATATGTTTCGGCCTAACTAACAAGCCCAAACCGTGGCTATAAGCCCACGGTTAACTTAATGGGTTTCGACTTAGCTTATTAGAAGTTTATTGATAGCTTATTAATAAGTCTTGTGCTTATTTGCTTAAACGGTTTGCTTATCGGACTAAATGGGTAAGTTTAAATCCTTATATTTTACTTAACGGGCCATGACCCAATATGAGACAACACACCAAGGCGTAAAGCCTACGGTGTAGCTTATTAGATAAGCTTATGTATAGCTTATTTGATATTATCCTCACTTAAACACTAAACGTTTACTTATCTTGGACGTTAAGCGTTGCGGGTTATATAATTAGGCTTATTGGGCCTAAAACCCCAATAAGGATCCAAAGGACTTTTTGGACTCGTTTATAAAAGGATTTGATAGTATATAGATTGAAATTGAATTATGTGAATTGAAAGTGATTTGAAAGTGGTATTTAATAAAGTCTATGACTTTGGAAAACGTGTAAACACGAACAGGTCATGCCGAAATTTTTATAAAATCTTAACACTTAGAAAATATTTGGAAAAACGTTTATGTAAGAACATTTTGACCAATTTATAAGGGAATGGGTAAGAAGCCGAAAAATATATATACATTTTACTCGAATATTACTATATAGTATTATATACTAAATATTACTATGTACTTTATTAGTCAAACGTTACAACCATGATACGATCACTAACGTCCATTTTAGAAAACCTTTAAACAGAAGTATCTTAGTAAACACTTATGCATTATCCATATTTCTCTATCATTCTGATTCTAAACCGAAACCTAAAATTCTTAGGTTGTGTTTGTGTACCGTCGTTCGTTATCGTGTGATTATTCGCCTAGTTTATCACTACTTCACTTCACCAACTCAAGGTGAGTTCATATCCCTACTTTTACTCGTTTTAAGTAAATGTTTTACAACTTGGGGTGAGAAACATTGCTTGTTTTGAAAACCGGACACAAGTACTTTACGTGATATTTTCCCTCGTTTACGTGTTGCCTAAGTAGCTTAGACCACTATTTGCCCGTAATATCATGAACCGTTAATTAGCTTTAATCGACTACTGGTTAAGTAAGCGTGAGTGAGTAAATAGATCTATTAGGACTAATAATCCCCATCCGAGTTTGGTAATCCTTACTGGTCGGGTACGACTGATGTACAGGCCGACGGATGTATTTCATGTCGAAACTAGTTTGGGTGGTCTTTGGTTAGACACCTACTAGGGTAATTTATATGGCAATGTACATGCTACCTTCCCATTAGCTTCGGTGTCATGAGCTTAATGCAACATAAATACTTTTCTTTTGTGAATTTGTATCTATTATAACTATCACATACGTGTTGGAATCTTTTGGTCCACTATATCAACGTTTAAAACTAAACCTATGAATTCACTCAACAATTGTGTTGACCTTTTAAGCATGTTTTTCTCAGGTGCTTAGCTGGACTTATCATGATGTGCTACTGGAAGTCTTTGTGCTATGTGACTTTAACCCTTTTCAAGACTATCATATTTGTTACTCGTTACCCTTTTATTTAAAACTTAAATACTGCTTCCGCTATCTTTAATTAATGCTTCCGCTATGTTATTAACGTTGAAATGGTTTGTAAAACTTTATTATCTTGAACTTATGAAACGAGTAATGGTTTTTCTAAAACGTACCCTTTTAGAGGTTGTTTTCTAAGCTTTGTACTTGAGATATGAATGACGTCATGCCCCCGGACACGTATTCCGTCCAGGCCCCGTTTAGGGGTGTGACAGAAACCACACATGCTCATGTAATTCCATGAATGAGACATATATGATTTCTCAGTTACTTCACTTAAGAAAGCTAAAGGTTATATGCAAAAATTGAACTAACATTTAACATATGAAAGTTTGTTCAGTTTTGGATGAAAGCGCTGAAACTTCAGTTTTCTTCAGTCAGTACTGAAGCTTCAGGTTTTGAATCAATGATCAGCATACCTAGTTCAACAATCAATCTTTCAAAAGTTGTCTCATCTAGAGGCTTGGTGAAGATATCAGCAAGTTGATATTGAGTGGGAATGAAATGTAATTCAATGTCCCCTTTTAGAATATGATCTTTGATAAAATGATATCGAATATCAATATGCTTTGTTCTTAAGTGCAGAATTGGATTGTTTGAAATTGCAATAGCACTTGTGTTATCACAAAATAAGGGTACCTTTTCATATATGATATCATAGTCAGTGAGTTGACTTTTCATCCATAATATGTTGGCACAACATCCAACAGCAGCTACATATTCAACTTTAGTTGAGGACTTTTAGATTGTTTAATCAGAATTATAAGGAAATAGGTAAGGACGCCCATCATGCTCATTTCATATCTTTGAGTCATCAGTTTAGCAAACTATTTTCACAATTTTATACAAGTGGACCCAAAGATAATATCATCAACATAGATCTACACTAGAATCACATCAGTTTGAGTTTTGTAGACAAACAATGTGTTGTAT
>BQNB010145558.1:0-16701 GCA_026074375.1 Tanacetum coccineum
AAGAAGCGAAAGTAGGAGAGCTTTCAAAGTAGAAATAGTAGTGGTAACGGAAATCAAAGGGATAACTCTCGTCAAACTTTGCAGAATAGCCAAAAGCAAGGGAACGCGCGAGCCATGGTTACCGCTCCTACTGATGGAAAGCTTCCTTTGTGTGAATGATGTTTTACTCGCCATGTTGGTCAGTGTACAATCAAGTGCCACAAGTGTGGAAAGATTGGACATAAGGCAAGGTATTATAAGGAGAAGTGTGTTGCCATGGGAGCTAATGCTCAGCCTGTTTGGACTTGTTATGATTATGGTGAGAAAGGTCATACTAGGAACCGATGCCCAAGAAAGGTTAAACAAGAGGAAGTTGGAGAAGTTCATGGCCGAGCCTATGCTATTAAGGATGTTGAGCCTTAAAGTCCGAATGTGGTTACTGGTACGTTTCTGCTCAATAACCATTATGCTTTTGTTTTATTCGATTCGTGTTCCGATAGGAGTTTTGTGGATACTAGATTTAGTTCCCTGCTTGATATCGATCCGGTTAAAATAGGAGCTAGTTATGAGGTAGAGTTAACAGATGGAAGGGTAGTTAGTATGAGCACTGTTTTAAAAGGTTGCACTTTAAATTTAGTGACCCGTGTTTTTGAAATCGATCTTATACCTATTGAGCTTGGTACGTTTGACATCATCATCGGTATGGATTGGCTTGTCAAGCACGATGCCGTGATCGTCTGTGGCAAGAAAGTTGTTAGTATACCATATGGGAACAAGATGTTGATGGTCAAGAGTGACAAGGATGTGTCTCGATTAAAGGTCATATCGTGTATCAAGGCTTGTAAGTACATCGAGCGAGGTTGCCATTTGTTTTTGGCACACGTGACGGAAAACAAGTCGAAGGAGAAACAAATGGAAAACGTGCCTGTAATTTGTGATTTTCCTAAGGCGTTTCCTGAGGAGTTGCCAGGACTACCACCGCCAAGGCAAGTAGAATTTCGAATTGATCTAGTACCGGGGGCTGCACCTGTTACACGTGCACCGTATAGATTGGCTCCGTCTGAAATGAGAGAGTTGTTGGTACAACTGCAAGAGCTGCTGGAGAAAGGATTTATTAGTCCGAGTTCATCACCGTGGGGAGAACCGGTGTTGTTTGTGAAGAAGAAAGATGGATCTTTTAGAATGTGTATAGATTATCGCGAGTTGAACAAGTTGACTGTCAAGAATCGTTATCCTCTTCTGAGAATTGATGATTTATTTGACCAACTGCAAGGTTCTAGCATGTATTCTAAGATCGATCTGCGATCAGGATATCACTAGTTAAGCATTAAAGAAGAAGACATTCCAATTACTGCATTTAGAACTCGGTATGGTCACTTTGAGTTCCAAGTAATGCCGTTTGGATTGACTAATACACCTGCTGTGTTTATGGACTTGATGAACAGAGTATGCAAGCCATATCTGGATAAGTTCATCATAGTGTTCATCGATGATATTTTGGTTTACTCCAAGGACGAAGAAGAGCATGGGAAGCATTTGAAGATTATTCTGGAGCTGCTTAAGAAAGAGAGATTATACGCCAAGTTTTCAAAGTGTGATTTTTGGCTAGATTCAGTACAATTTTTGGGTCATGTGATTCATCGTAGTGGTGTTCATGTTGATCCTGCCAAAATCGAAGCCATTAAGAGTTGGGCTGCACCGATGACGCCAACAGAGGTGAGGCAATTTCTTGGACTGGCTGGGTATTATAAGAGGTTTATTGAAGGTTTTTCTTTAATTTCTAAGCCACTGACTAAGTTGACTCAGAAAAATAAGCAATACGAGTGGGGAAAAGAAGAAGAAGAAGCTTTTCAGACATTGAAGCAGAAGTTGTGTAGTGCACCGATCTTAGCGTTGCCCGAGGGAACGGAAGATTTTGTGGTGTATTGTGACGCATCACTTAAGGGTTATGGAGCCGTGTTGACGCAAAGAGAGAAGGTGATAGCGTATGCTTCTAGACAATTGAAAGTCCATGAAGAGAATTACACTACTCACGATTTAGAATTAGGAGCCGTTATATTCGCTCTTAGATTATAGAGACATTATATATATGGAATGAAGTGTGTGGTTTTCATCGATCATAAGAGCCTACATTATATTTTAAATCAGAAAGAGTTGAACATGAGACAACGGAGATGGATTGAGTTGTTGAGTGATTATGATTATGAGATACGGTATCATTCGAGAAAAGCGAATGTTGTGGCTAACGCCTTGAGTTGCAAGGAAAGGATTAAGCCATTGCGTGTTCGAGCTTTGATGATGACTGTTCACAACGATCTTCCTAAGCAAATTCGTGAAGCTCAAAAGGAAGCAATGAAGAAGAAGTGTGTAAGGAAAGAAAATTTTGGGAGATTGATTAAGCCAATATTTGAATTTTGCCCGGATGAAACATGTTGTTTTGGAAATCTTGTTTGGTTGCCGCGATTCGGTGGATTGAGGGATTTGGTTATGTATGAGTCGCATAAGTCCAAGTATTCTATCCATTCGAGATCAGACAAGATGTATCAAGATTTGAAGTTGTTGTACTGGTGGCCAAATATGAAAGCTGATATCGCCACGTATGTTAGTAAGTGTCTGACTTGTGCGAAGGTTAAAGCCGAGCATCAGAAACCGTCTGGATTGCTGCAACAACCTGAGATTCCAGTTTGGAAGTGGGAAAGGATCACTATGGATTTTGTGAGTGGATTGCCAAGAACGCCGAGTGGGTACGATACGATTTGGGTTATTGTCGACCGACTGACCAAATCAGCTCATTTCTTGCCAATGAAGAAAACGGATAGTATGGAGAAACTCACGTGACTTTACTTGAAAGAAATTGTGTGTAGGCATGGTGTACCTATTTCGATTATTTCAGACCAAGATAGCCATTTTACGTCTAATTTCTGGAGATTGCTTCAGGAAGCGTTGGGGACGAATTTAGATATGAGTACCGTTTACCACCCTCAAACGGATGGTCAAAGTGAGAGGATAATACAAACGCTGGAAGATATGTTGCGTGCCTGTGTGATTGACTTTGGAAGTAGTTAGGATCGCCATTTGCCATTGGTCGAGTTCTCATATAACAATAGTTATCACACAAGTATTAAGGTTGCACCATATGAAGCTTTGTTACAAAAGAAATGGTAGGTCACTGTATGCTGAGTGAAGTTGGGGATAGCAACTTTACAGGTTTAAAAATGATGTGATACGGACCGGCGAGAGATTGTCCAAATTAAGAACCTTTTGTTGATTGCCCGTAGTCGCCAAAAGAGTTATGCAGATAAGAGAGCTAAGCCGTTAGAATTTGAAGTTGGCGATATGGTACTGCTTAAGGTATCGCCATAGAAGGGTGATGTGCATTTTGGAAAGCGCGGAAAGCTAAGTCCTCGTTACATTAGGCCATTCAAGATTCTAGCTAGAGTTGGTCCTGTAGCTTATACGTTGGAGTTGCCTGGAGAATTAAAAGGAATTCATAGTACCTTTCATGTTTCGAATCTCAAAAAGTGTTTAGCAGAAGGTGATATTGTTGTTCCATTGGATGAGATTCAACTTGATGATAAGTTGCATGTGATTGAACAACCAGCGGAAGTTGTTGATAGAGAGGTTAAGCGACTTAGGCAGAGTCGAATACCTATTGTTAAAGTTTGTAGAATTCGAAAAAGATGTCCAAAATTTACTTGGAAACGTGAGGATCAGATTAAGAATTAGTACCCTCATATCTTTACAAGTAAGGACTAAGCGAGTAAAGCGGATAAGTCGAGCTGAGCACCGGGATGGTGCTCCCTAAAGGAGGGGAGAATGTAACAACCTGAGTTTCAGGTCAACGTTTATCCTGAGCTAAGATAATTATTTTTCTACGTAGATAGTTATAGTCGTTTATACTATATGAGGTTTGATAGAAATTTCCTTTGATAAGGTAATTTCAATCCGTGATTTAGTTTCTATTAGTTTTTAGCATCTAAGAACGTCAAAAAAAATTATATCGTTGCTCCGAGAGCCATAGCACACACACACTCAATCCATTAATTTTTTTTGACATACAATTAAATCTAAATATAACATCTTAATCCTCTACAAATCCCACTAATAAAAACCCACATGCATTAAGTATTGAAGAAGTTGAATTTTTGGTGTGTTCTTGGTGATTTCGTGTAATAAGAGGTGTTTAGATTGGTTAGATTGTTGTTATTTGGTGTTAGTTGATTGAAAAAGGTTTGGTTGTTTGGTCTTTGGTGTTTGTCCGTACGGTTCAACCAAGGGGGAAGCGAAATCGATTTTGTTCTAGCTTTGTGAGCACTTATTTATGTTTATATGTTGATTTAATTAGATGTTATTACATGAATATGATTGTTGCTAGATGATTCAAGTGCAAAATTTATTTGAAAGTATTTTGAGTTTGAGCATGTGTTTGATAGTTTTGGTACATGTTTTTAGGCTAGTTAAACATGTTGGAATAGTTAGATTTTTGAATGAAAATGTAATTTGATATGACTTTGGGTTGACTTTATTTGACTAAAAAGTTTGACTTGGTCATGGCCCTGTTGAGAAATTTTTGAAATTTATTTTAGGCTTTTGATAATGATAAAGGATGTTCTAAGGTCCGTTTTGATATAAGATGGGCCCTGTAACTCCTAAAAGCGAACATTTTACGGCCGAGTCAAGTTTGGGTATTTTTGGGTAAAAAGTCAACTACGGACATTGACTTTTGAAAGTCAAACTTGCGTAAACTTTTGAATAAAGACTATAATAAGCAAAGGGTTAATAATGTTAGTTAATTGATAATAAAATATGAAGTTCGGATTATGTTATCCTTACTTTCGGCAAGCTTTCTAAAAATGAAAACTTTATAGAAAATGTTGTAATATTATAAAGAACATCAATGAGAAATGTTTTGCGTCGCACATGGAGAATTTAGTATATGGTTGTATATACGTAATAGTAATATATATGTATGCAAGTATGCAATATATGAAATATTATACTTTTAGTCACGTACCGCCAATATATTTATTATATAGGTCACGGTTAAGACGTGAAGCAAGTTACGCTTGTTGATTTGATTGATTTGGATCTTTTGCTTAAGGTGAGTTCATAACCTCGCTTTTGAACTGTTTTAAATGTTTTTAAACCCACGAGGGGGATACATGTTTGTTTTATAAATCGAACACATATGATTTTATGGTATGTTGGATCCGATTATGAGATTATTTCCGCATAAGTAGCTATTGTCGAAGTCTCTTATTTCATGAACCGCTAATTGCCTTGTGAGGTGAACGCTAATGCATTAAATAGATCTTTTGGGTTTGACAACCCTGTCCGGGGTTTGAATCCTTGTGACCACCCTGTCAAGCGGACATTTTGTATTTAGAAATTAGTAGGTATATGACAATAATACCTTATTTTGGGACCCTCTAACATATGAAATGCCATATGTATTGTTAACGTTCAGTGTCATGAGCTTATTGCGTAAAAGTAAAGAAGTTTCTATACATTGCATTTGTTGCTTTGTTTTCCCGAGAACTAATTATGTATTCAAAGATTATTGCTTACTGATTATTTTAAACTCTATGAATTTCACTCAACTTTAATGTTGACGTTTTAAACATGTTTTATCCCAGGTAACTAAGGATGAAGGCAACGATGGCATGGAGGTGTCGTGCGTGTGATGGATTTTATGAAAATACTACTTGTGTGTTCTGGTCTTTCAAAAACAATGTCTTAAGTTGTGTTAAAAACAATGTCTTTTGATTGAAACAATTATCTTTCAATGGTTGTAATAGATGGTGGTTGCTACTCTGTAGGGACCTAAATGCATTTTAACTCTAAATAATTAAGGAACACATGTTTGATAAACGTCTCATTTGGGTTATTTTCTATTATCTTGGTAAATGGTGTTATTTAGTAACATCCAATTGCTAATTTCTGCTGCGCAATCCAATATACGTTGGGTGGGGTGTTACATTAAGAGTAACAATGCTCTTCATTAATAATCTAGAATACACAAAAAAATTATGAGAACCGTGAAAAGGATAGGCTCGGAGGGGTGTATTAGGGGAATCCTTCACTAAAAATAAATGCATGGCAAGGGTGTGGGATAGTTATATGATTGAGGTGACCATAGTAACAAATACATGTTGAAAACATAGGTTAATCCTGGTGCCTCTTATCATTTAGCATATCCTAATACTCACTATACGGTCTCGGGATGCATCACAAAAACAAGTTCTAGAATTTATATACTACCGGTACACTCTCATATAATTTTAACTGATACCAATGCTCCAAAAAAGGTGACAAAATCACATATGCACGAACACATCCATGAACGTGACCCATGCAATTGCTCAAATCTTAACTCGAGAAAGCTAAAGGTAAAACTATCTTAGGTATCAAAGATGGATACCTGATTTCCTTAAGAACTAGGGGTGGACCTTACATTTTTAGGGTGGAAATTTAGAGGGTTTTTGTGCTAGTCATATAATTCCTAATCATGAGAAACCTATAATACTTGTGTTCATCGTTAGAATGTCATAACTTTTTTAAATTTTGGTCAAAATTACCGTCTACGCTATGTTTCTATATATTACACATCATTTTAAGGAACAAGCAGATGGCAATTGAAGGAATAGTTTCTCAGGCTTATTTCCCCTACACTTAAGATGAACATTGTCCCTAATGTTCTTAAAAGTACCCGTAAAACGAATAAAGGGAAAAAGAAAAGAGTAAAAGAAACTAGTACTCCTATGGTTTGCTAAATAATGGAAAAGAAACATATGACAACTAGCTAAATTATCATCCAAGGGTCGTCCACTGAAATTCCTAAGAACTCCAAAGCTTCTTCTTAACAAATATAACCTGTAAATTAAAGACAAAGACAACTACACTTGGCATAAAAATTGGCGGGATAATGATATATACAACAAAATTTTTAGGGTTGACTCTATAAAAGCAGTAAAGATAGGGTGAATGCGTTAATATAAGCAAGGTTTTCTATAGGCTTTCAAGAAAATTAAAAATTCTAGAAATTATACAAAATTTATTTTTCAAAAGTAATAAAGAATTTGAATTTTCACAAGTTTGGAGGCATGACGCCGTCAGGAAAAATCTTAACGCCGTTTCCAAACACTGTGAAAATTTCACATTCGTTTTCCTGGAAAAAAAATTATGCACACAATTCTATGTGTTATTTCCAGTAAAAGTACTGCATAAAACCTGAGATTAATTATCACAATCACATGACACAAGACGCAAATTAATCTAAATAATTTATTTAATATGTTTGAAATGGTTCTTAGCAACCAGATTTTTCCTTTATTAATTTTATGAAATACATTTGATTGCAATTAAGACGAGGTTAAAGACAAAACAAAGCATGATCAAATTATTCAAACATATAAAAACAAATGATAAAGAATTAAAACACACATGACACTCCTAAGATGCAGGAAAATAGAAGATTGGGTTACCTCCCAAAAAGTGCTTGATTTTGTTTGATTCACGATCCCGACTCTACCTTTATTTGACAGACAAAGGAGAGGGTTCCCCTATACTTATGGTCAAGTACGAGTGATAGTAACGGTATACACAATTGTGGTGAGAATAAGCCATATGTTGAAAAAGTGGTTGTTGAATTATATGCTACAAATGGTGTGTTTCTTTAATCCTACCCTTTTCTAACTCTTTTGGTTTCATGGGTAAACTAAGTCCTCTTAAGGAATTATTCGCTATCACCTCCTAATTTGAAAGATCAACACCTAGGGATCCACCTTGTCTTAATAAACCTATTTTAAATCCATAATGTTTCTTAGGGTCATCTACACATGGTGATAATAGCAATATATATTATTAGGGTGGAAAAACGCCACGTGAGGTAATGGCGGTGTATGAATGGTTAAATTGTCTACTACCTTCATCCTAAAACTATCCGGAATATGTGGTTTGATGGTTTATTCGGGGCCTCTTTCTTCTCCTAGACTTACATCTAAGGATGGATAATTATGTAAGGGTTGTGGTTGAGGCTCAGGTTCATCAAAACTAGGAACTTCCTTAGAGTTAAGAGGAATGCCATGATTACAAGTATTTAAATCCTCTAGTTATGGTTCGTCTAAAGGTTCTACCTCCATCGGGATTCCTATAGTCTCTTCTAAGTCTTTCGGGTAAATCATGGGCGGTGTGTATCCCTCAAATGATGGTAGGACTGGTAGGGTACTTTGTGGGCTCGAATTTTCTACTTCATCTCCCATCTTATCTAGATTACCTATAGGCTCATCATATGCAATTGTACAACCTAAAAATGACAAACAACTAGGCATATAACCATGACTATCTCACCTTCTAAATCCTCCTCATATGTTTTCTTAGGTTGTGACTTAAGTAACTCAGTCATATCATCTAACTTATGGGTCTCCTCATAGAAATTTTTTGTAACACCCCCAGTTTTACAATATAGCAGCGGAAGCTAATCTGGGGTATTACTTCATGGATACAACAATCATAATCATAGAAAACAACTTTAAAAGAGATGTTGTTGGAAAATTTTAGTTATCATTCATTATAATCAGAGTTTTTACAAAATGCAAGTCCCAAAATCTAAAACATTATGTTTGAATGATAACAGTTCAGTCATCTTCGAGTCCATGCCACTCCGTGCCGCAACTTGCTTAATTACCTGAGATAAACATGCTAAAAAGGGTCAACACAAAGGTTGAGTGAAATTCATAGGTTTGAAATGTAATAATTGAATATAGGTTATTATATGGAAATATTGGCATTACTGGGATAATTATCATGGAGAACATTTAATATCATGAAGAACAGTATTATCATGGGAAAACAGTTGAATATTATCATATGGTTGAATGCAAGACACTATATGGTAATGATTGCAACGAATACAATATGATGGAAAATCATGGGTAACATAATTTTGTAACCTAAGCTCAGACATCAATACATTAACAGGGATAATCACCGTAGTGTATTGGTTTAGGGACATAATGTCCCCGTGTGAAAAGATAACTTGCCAAAGTTATCTATTAGGATAAATATTATGCGTTTGGCTACCCAGGCACGGGTATACAAACGGTGAAGCCGTCACCCCTCAATAATCTATTCACAATATTCGCGTCACTCGCAATGCAAAGTAATTAATATTCATGATAGGAAATAATGCACAAGAAGCCTACTTAGGCAATAATATATCCTGTATAGCATGCAGTTCAAAAAAAACCCACTTGCATTCATGGTTTATAAGCAGGTATTACAGGTTAAATTAAAGTATTCAAGAGATTGAAATATGGAGTTATGAATTCATTAAGTCGTTGAAAAGTAATCACATTGTTATAAGATAAACAAGTATGTAAAAGAGTTTGTAACAAGCATGAATCCCCCCTCGCGGATGTGATAAAACATGTAAAATAAGTAAAGTCGAGTTATTAACTTCACTAATCTGAAAAGCAATCACAATAGTTATAAGATAAATGAGTATGTTTAAAAAAAAAAGAAGTTTGTAACAAGCATGTATCCCCCTCGCGGGTTTATAAAACATGTAAAATAAGTAAAGGCGAGGTTATGAACTTCACTAAGTCCTTGAAAAGTAATCACATTGTTATAAGATAAACGAGTATGTAAAAGAGGTTGTAACAAGCATGTAATCTCCCCTTGCGGTTTATAAAACAGTAAAATAAGTAAAGGCGAGGATATTGAACTTCACCGATCCTTGAAAAGCAATCACATTGTTATAAGATAAATGAGTATGTAAAAGAGTTTGTAACAAGCATGTATCCCCCTCGCGGGTTTATAAAACATGTAAAATAAGTAAAGGCAAGGTTATGAACTTCACTAAGTCCTTGAAAAGCAATCACATTGTTATAAGATAAATGAGTATGTAAAAGAGTTTGTAACAAGCATGTATCCCCCTCGCGGGTTTATAAAACATGTAAAATAAGTAAAGGCGAGGTTATGAACTTCACCTGGTAGGTAGATGTAATAAATATTCTGAAATGAAAGTTGACGACCTTAACAACAATCTTAACCGGGAAGGTGATAAGTAAAATGATAGTAAATACCACGTTATAGCACCTGGGTAGAATATGACCAAGTCTTTAGAAGATTGTACTTTAGAACTTGGTTTTTTAAGAGTTTGAGTTTAGATTGAAGAGTTTGGAATTATTGTATCACTGTTCGGGCCATCATAATTCAGAAGTCATTCAGTAAACGTTTGAGGAGCTAGGACACTTTAAATCATAAACCCAACAACTCAGTCAGAACGTAATACCAAGATGAAACTCCTTAATATGAAGCTGCCTAGTATTGTGATACGATATAATCGGTTTTAAGCATTTTAATCAATATCTAGAAATGTTAAGCACGAGAAGCATTAATTAAAGTTATGTCTGGTAAAGGTTTTTTAACATGATTTTATACTTTTTCAAAAAGTTACATTTTAGACCCTAGGGTTATAAAAAAATTGCAAATAGGTTCTTGGAGTTTGCATTTTTACGACATTGGTCCTTCAACTTTGTAAGATATACCAATTAAACCTTGGACTTTGAAAAGTAACATAATAGACCCTTATAGTTATAACTTTGATAAAATGACATATCAGCCCCTTTAGTTATAAGTTTCAGAAAGTTTACGAAATATACCCCTTGCATGATTATAAATACAAAAAACAAGTCCAAATTGCCATGTAGCTTATTTAACATTTCAATTAGACATTTAAAGTTATAATAAATTAAAAAATGTAAGTTTTAACATAACACAAGTTTAATTTAATGATTCGTTAAGCTAGGAAGTAAAACGGGTCAAATTAGGGTTTCAAAACGTAAACGCGCGGGTTTTAAGTTCAAATTCCTTCATTAATCATAATAGTTTATTGTTAAGATTATATAAGCATGCTAGGATAGATATAACAATATTTTAATCATTATAACATTTATTTTTAAGGAAAAACATAAATTAGGGTTTCGGGTTGTAC
This sequence comes from Tanacetum coccineum, assembly GCA_026074375.1. Lineage (NCBI taxonomy): Eukaryota > Viridiplantae > Streptophyta > Magnoliopsida > Asterales > Asteraceae > Tanacetum > Tanacetum coccineum. The sequence goes on from BQNB010145558.1 coordinate 10,976, forward strand.
GTTTTGGATCAAAACGGAAAATAAGCATGAATTGAGCTGTGAAACCTTAACAAGAGTATATTTAGGATCATATGAACATTATAAGAGTGTAGTAGCAGAAGTAGAACATTCAAAACCTGGGTTTGAGCTTCAAGGAGCAAAAATGGTGGAAACGGGTCAGAATCGGGACTTTCGGCTTCGTACGGCTAGAGTAACGACTCTCGGGCTTCGTTTTCTTCAAGGCTTCGCTTCTTGAACGTCTTTTATGATCCTAGGATCATATGGGAGCAAAGGATTGCTGCCTTAAGGGTTATAGTAAGAAGAGGGGTGGTGCGAATTGGAATGAACACACAAGGACCCAACATAATACTATTTTGTGATCAAAGAGCTTAAGTAAACATATAATATCAGTTCTTGACACAATTAGGTTCTAAGTATATGATGTGTAGAAGCTATTAGATGTGGTGTATAAGCTAGAAAACTAGCTTTGATGTGTTGTTTTGCCCATGTGATGCCGCGGCTTACAAGAAGAAAAAGGAAGGCCATGTGCCCTTAATTTTGACCAAGGATTGGTCTAAGTAGGTGCATAAGCTGCTTGAAGGTTTCTAGAAGAGTTTTTCATGGGTGAGTCAATTGTACATGGTAAGCAATTTAGAGTGGGTTAAAATGGGTCATAGAAGCAAACCTGGTCTATTTTGGGTTCGACGGGTTCTTCAAAGGTTTTTAAGACAAACGTACATTGTGTTATAAATGATTTAAAGGAATGGATGAAATATGTTGTTAAGGGCTGGTATTAAAGTAATTAGCAAAGTTTATGCAAGTCGTTTGGGTTAAAACGAAAAATTAAAAAAAGATTAGAATTGAAGACATGGGAGTACGGTTCAACTAGGGCTCGTTTAGGTTTCTTGACTTCCTTGTCTTAATATTTTTGCATACCTTGACTAGGAATGATGGAAAAAAAAAAAAAAAAATAACAAATCTTAGGTGCTTTAAATAAAGATATTAAAAAGAAGTTTTTGGTCGATGAATTTAAGTAAAATGGTTGAAATTGATAAAATTTTAAGGTCAAAGTTACAATTAGTGCATAATTAGTGTTTTCTGGATTCGTTAAGGTTTTCTAGGCCTTTTGATTCTCTGCACATGCAAAGTTAATGATAGAAAAGATTTGTCAACTTAGATTTAGAGTTTATATGGCCCCCCCCCCCCCCTATGGTTGGTTATTTGGATTATAATAGTTTAAAATGAGAACACGGGTTTACATGAACCGATATAGGTTACATTTAGAGTTTCTAGGATATGTTTTACGTACAAGTGAGGTAAAATGATTAAGTAAAGAGAGGATAATGGTTTGAATAGGATAGATTATATTGTAAAAAAGTATATTACAACTTAATTGAGTGTTGGTTTGGGTTTACAATGGATAAAAGCCAAGAAACAAGTCATGGTTTAGAAACTAGCTCGGTTTTATTAGGTTTAGGGTTTTGAATTAGGGTGTTAGTGAAAAAATTGTATAAAGGTTTATGAAACTAGAAATATTTGAGGGTGTACACCTTGTAAAATGATGTAGTATCTAGCTTAAAGTTGTGGTGAAAGAAATTAGAATGAAAACGGAGGTAAAACGGCTATTTTAGAGATCATGCTTAATGACTTGTACATGAGTTTTTTAGAGATTGTAACTTAGACTTGAAGAGATTTATATTTCAAATGAAATATCATAATTACTTGTTACATATGCTTTAGTATCTTGTGCATTCACTTTAGGGGTAAACCCTTCTATGAGATTAAGATTTGGAGGTATATTATAACGGTTTAGAGCCCGTTTTGATATAACATTGTGAATGGTACATTATAGGAATAATGTACTTTGTAATAAGGATATGATGATATTGACTTGACATATTGTGATGTTTGCTTGACATATATGAAGACAGGATGGCCATAGATAGGTTGCGTAAGCTCGTTTACTTTAGTTATACAAGTTACCTTGCTTAATGAGATATTGACAATGCAAGTAATGTAATAAAGCGAAAAATTTCCCCGTACAATTGTGATAATAGTAAAATAGGTTTTGCATTTGATGAAAATTCTTGAGTTGTTATATTTTTCTTCCAAAGTTGATATAGAAGACTGTTTACACTAGATATTTTTGGCTTTTTGAACTTTTTGACACAACTGAATTCTAAGAACTAGTACTCAAAACTTGGTTTAAAACATAAAAAAATAGATTAAGACTAATGAAAAATAAGCTAAGAAACAGATTATGACCAAATAAGCTAGATGTAAGCCTTTAGAAAAACCAATGCTGAAATTCAGCATATGCTGATGAAATTATTAGACCTAAACTAGGCTTCAAATGATTACAACCTTTTTGACATTTGAAACTAAAGATGTAGCAATCTTTTAGACTCTATTTGACACAAAAATCTACACTCAAATGGAAATTTTTAAAGAGCTTAACAAAATAAGCTAATAATAACACTTTTAGACTCTAGACTTCTGAAAACTCATTTAAATCCTACAAAGCTTGTTAAAACTGATGAAAACTTATATAAAACTACTTTAAAAACTAATTATAAGCTAAATGAAACTGGATTAGAAAACAATATCACACTTAGCAGTATTAACTTGTAGTTAATACTGCTAATCTAAACACTCCCTTAAATTCTTTAAATTCATCATTTTAAGCTATGATAGACTTAATTAAGCTAAGAATTACAAAAACAGTTTAATAACTAAGATATTTAAGGACTCATAAGCTAAAATTTAGAAAAATAAGCACTCAGAAATAAGCTAAACTAAAAAGCTATTATGACTATTTTTGGACAGATATTGATTCAAAATGAACAAACAACTAAATTACTTGATAAACTACTAAGACCTCAACATATAAGCTAGCATAGGATAGAATTAGCACTAATGGGCATAGAATAAGCATTAATAAGGAGATATAAGTAGTGTGCAAGCATGTCAAGGGAAAATGGAATAACCTGGATCTAAAATCTTTCACTGAAGAACCTAAAGCTCTAGGGATTCAACTTGTTGTCAATAAGCTGAATCCAAACCCATAAGCTCATCCATTGCTAGCTTATCATCCAAAAAGCTCAAAACAAATCCTTAATAATGAAACAGTAATTTTAACACAAGATTTAAAATGAAATAGGAATTTTATTAAAATAAAAAGGTTTACAAGATTAAAAAGATGAATTACATTGAAAAGTAAATAAGCTGAAAATAAGCTAAACCTAATCTATCCTACACTACACTACTCCTAGATGCCATCTCTGGAGGCGTTACTTCTCCAATTTTAATCCAACCATCCATCTTGAAAATCGCCTTTTTGATTTGATCATGTCCTTGATTTGGGCCATGTCCCATCATCTAAATCGCCTTGCTCTGGACGCCAAGGTGGACAGTCTAAGAGGTACATGCTTTTCTTATAACCTTTAGCTTCTAGAAAGGATTATTGGAGTGATGGTGAATAAGGTTTACCCTGGTGTTGTTGTTGTAAGTGTAAAAGAGAGGGAAAAAGAGTGAAAAAGATATATAGTACATCTGTTTATAACTTTCTCTTTGACCCGTTTTGTTTGAATAAGTTTGACTAGGTAAGAGGATTTAGGCTTAGACATGGATTATTGGCTTGGAATGGGGTAAAAGATTTTCACGAAATGGGATTTAGAACCTGGATTAGATTAATAAGTTTTACAGCTTAATGGTTTTTATAGTAATATTCTTAGGGTCATCCCGACCTAAAAAAATGTGGTACGGTTGGCTTATTAATGATAAATATTTCCTTCTCTTTGATTCTCATACCTTTCCATTCCATTCTCGTTTTGTCATTTTGCTTTGATTTAGTCCTTTATGCAATATCCGTTTACCTGCAAGACAAACAATTCACAATCAAACAAATACAATGGCATTATTCCTGTATTTATAGTGTCTTTATTTAGCTCGTTTTATTAGGTAAAAGGTATGTGTATTTAAGCACATACCAAAATCCCCATACTAAGCTATTGTCGTGTCCTCACGCAATGTCATAAATACAAACTTAGAAAACCAAAAATTTCAACCCCCTTAGACTAATTACCTCGAAAAGTAGCTAAGTTTTCATCTAAGGGGATTTAAAAATCACTATTTTGCAAAAGCACCCCGTTTTAATCTTTTTTTAATGCATTTATTCAAAATCTTTACTGAACAAGAAACACTAAAAATGATAAATTCATCGTCCTTGATTGTTCACCTGCCCCATACTAGGCTTAAAAACGAAATCATTGTTAAATACAATTTTATTATTATTGGCGACAAATAAATTAATTCCTTTATTCATATAAAGTAAACCCGGTTTAGACCATAATTAGTTTGAAATCCTTTCCTAAAGAAACGATATGGTGAGAATAAGGTCCGCATTAAGGTTCTAATTTCACATGATTTAGGGGTTATCCTTTTTATTTCATCCGAAACAACTCAACTACGAGTCCAGAGACGGAGGCTTTATTTAGATAACCCCGGAGTCGAAATTTAGCTTTATTATTAACATTATTATTATAGCAACATTATTAAACCTCAGTCCTTTAAACAACTGCCACATCGGTATGCGAGCCGACCATGGTCCAGGAGTCTTATTTTGACCTCGGTGATTTCCTTGACCTTTTTGAAGGTTGCAACATCGGTTGTGAGCCGGCAAGATGCAGCAAACTTTTATCAGTCTCGGATTATTACTATGTGCCTTATTTAGAAAACTGCCACATCGGTTGTGAGCCGGCAAGAGGCAGTAAACTTTTGTCAGCCCACAGTTTTATTATTATTATTATTATTATTATTATAATTATTATTACCTCCACCCTTTAAATGACTACCACATTGATTGTGAGCTAACAAGAGGTAGTGGTCTTATTTCGGCTTCGGTTTAATACATAACTTTTATTATTATTAGCCAAATTTAAAGTCCTGCGGTCTTTTAACAACTGCCACATCGGTTATGAGCCGGCAAGAGACAGTAGCCTATTTCCCTGCAACACTGACAAAACCTCGATGTGTACCTTACTTTCACCATAAGTAATCTCTACGAAGTGATTTAAACTAAGAATCGCAAAAACCTAAAGTAACTTTATTTATTTACAATTATATAACGTTTATTAAGCTGGTGGGAGCAAAAGGCCACAATTAACCTTTATGAGCTCTAAAGATAACCAACTAATCCACGCTTAGAATCAAACTTATATTTAACTATATCATATTTCGTTCTTTGCAAAATTTTAAAGTTAAGCAAACGCTTAGTCTAAATAGCTAAGGGGAAAGCTAGAGTGCATAACTCGGTCAAGTCAAAAGCTACCTAATTCTACAGGCCTACTTATTACTAACTTTTTTATATTTTCATTTTCATTTCATTTTTTTAACTACAAATAGAACAATAAAAATTTAAATTTTTTTGGCTAAAACGGGGTTACAAGGGACACAGCAGGCACATGCAAGATCATATTTCGATAGAAATCCCCTCCACACTTAGAACCAAACATTGGCCTCAATGTTCAAAAATGTTGGGTGCCACCCCCACACTTAAGGCCAAAAAAGGCAAATACTAGTAATTCCAAGTGTGAAAGGGGAAACACAATATATATACATGATCATGATTAAGGATTCCATAAAAAGCAAAAGATTGAAGACCGAATGATTGGATGATTGAAAACAAGCACGGGTCTTCAAGATCTTAAAGAATCCTGCAAAAACGGAACCACACACCAAAGAAAGAA
>BQNB010145559.1:2997-16701 GCA_026074375.1 Tanacetum coccineum
TCAATCTTTATCATTAGCAGTTGTACTCTTTATCAGCAGTTGTAACTCTGTTAGCAGTTGTAACTTTGTACCAGCTGCATTAACTCTGAACATCAACAGTAGTAACTTTTGTACCAGCAGCACTAACTGTGTACAAACAGTATTAACTACTTAGAAAGTTTTCTTTAATCTTCACTAGAAGTACTAAGTTACAATAGCAGTACTAACTTTACTCTAGCAGTACTAACATTACTAGCAGTAGTAACTAGCAGTAGTAATATACACTAGCAGTCATAACTTGCACTAGCAGTAGTAACTAGCAGTACTAACTACTTAGCATATTTTTTCATTAAGATTACTAACAGTACTAAGTTTTGCTTAGTAGCAGTAACTCTAACCTTAGCAGTCTTAACTTCCACTAGCAGTAGTAACTTCCAAACAGCATCAAGAGGCTTTTAATCCCAACAGTATGATTAAGTGATTGCGCGATTATTGTGTATATAGCGCGATAGTGCATCCGATGGAGTCATGTGTACTCCGGATTATTTCCGTAACCGATGGTGCATTCTTAAATAAGACCGGGAGGGCGACGTGTTTTTGTTTTGTTGGCGTGATCACTAATTGAGTTGGGTTGATCTTTTGCTTTAGATTTGTTCCCTTGAAGGTTGGCAAAATTTTTGTTCATATTAGATATATTTCCGTGGTGTATTTTGTCACTTTTGATGAGAATGGTTGCGAATATGTGTTGATTTCACTGGTAAAATTTCCATTCATTTTGTTGAGCTTCCATCCGGAATGGTTAAGGTGAGTATAGTACCGCGTGTTTGTTATGTGCGAGCGTGTGAGCTCGTTTGATGATAAAGATGTCGTCTCACCACGAGCGAAGTTAAGATGAGTAAGTGGAACCGAGCACCGAGACGGAGCTCCTTTTAAGGTGGGTGAAATTTAACAACCTGAGTTTTTACGACACGTACGACGTTCGTGTATCCGACGTCACAATTTTATAAGTTCATATGATTTAACATCGACATTTAAATTTTTTATTGTCGTAGATAATTATTTTCGTATTTTATTACGAATGATTTGGAGAAAATTTTATAATTTTTTTTAACTGATTCGCGAGTCAACGTTTGACCGCGCGACCGTTAAGTGTTTTATGCATCGTAGAAAATACGACGCGTCTCGTTATCATTTTTACGATCGTAATTTATATTTTTTGGAGTCCGTCGTATTTGTTCCTCGACTTTGGCTAAACTCGTGTTTAATGTACACCTTTATTTATAATGTATACAAATGTTACTTTTAAATTAAAAGTGTTTACAAGGGAAAATGCAAGTAATAAAATTTGGCAAAAAAAATTAATGATGAGCCCCTGCCCTAGCCCTATAGCTGATCATCTATAGTAAGCAAAACACACAAACCAATTTTTTTTTGAGTTCCTATGTAACTACAATGATTACTTGTGCTCCCAAGTTCATTTAACCTACCTATACACCTTATAAAACACATAGTGTAAAATTGTTTCTCCTCTCCCTTTTGCTTCCTAGTTCGACCGACCACACACACACAAAAGCATCCATCAAAAGTTTTAAGCTTGAAATCCCTTTCTATATAACTCAAATGACGGTTTAAACTAAGCTAGAATAAAGCCTTAGTTGTCTTTGGTGTTCTTTTTCCCCTTTATCTTGATTTTTCCTCCTACAAAATAACATTTAGATGATGTTGATATGATCATCCATGGTGAAAAATGATACATGCATAAGGGTTTATGCATGTTTTGGTTTTAACTAGATTCTTTGGATTTTGTTGAAAGAAAGAAAAAGGGATTAAATAAAGATTAGGAGTATAGGGCTTTTGTAGGAGGAGGTAAATAAAAAGACTTGGTTAAAGGTTTTAATTTGAATCTCCCCCCTCCCCTTCCCCTCCCCTCCCCTCTCACGCCAAGGGGTTTGGGTTCGAGTTGGGGGCATCGAAAACACGGGAAAGAACACAAAAGGGGGGTGTTTTGATTATTATTCAAGTATTGATTCACAAAGAGTTGGGTTTTGATTGGTATTGATTTAGTTTCGGTATTGGTTTGATTTGATCTGGGTATCCGAGGTCACGGCTAAGGAACAAAGGAACGAGACGAAAGTTATTTGAGTCCGATCTTGATTTATTATAGCATTGGTAGGTATTTATTTCTTAGTTATATGTTTATTTTCAGATTTGTTTTGTTTTGATTATGGCTTTTGAGGAATCCGAGCTGATCTTGCGTCGATTAATTGATTAGATATTGGGTGATTGAATGTATGTGGATATCGGGTCTACTATATGAGCTATTTTAGATTTGTCGTGAATTGGATTTATTGGATTGAAAAAAAGGTTATTAAATCGTTTTGTAACATGTCGATTTGGGCAAAAAACGGGACACGGATTTCGAGGTCCGAGATTTTGTAAAAACTGATTTTTGTTTAGAAAATAAGACGGAGTTTATTTTTACGCTCGTTTTGATATAAAGTGGAGCTCCTAACTCCTTATAACGAATATTTTACAGCGAAAGCGAGATATACACTTTAACTAGAAAAATAAAGTCGCATGAAATAATAATTAAAAGCAGAGAATTTAGAAACGTTTGTTTGGGAACTCTCGAGTCCGTTATTTTAGCCGTACCGGCATAAGCATGTAAGTTGTCCGAATGACGTTTCGCTTTATAAACAGTGTAATCTAACTAGGATCTAACGATTTCAAACGAAGTAACTAGACTAGGCCGCGGTTGTAGTTATATAATTATATATAATGTAAATATATGAAAAAGTCAAACGTTTTAAAGTTATCGGAGATTTTTGTCTAACGCTATAAGGTAGGATGGTTTATATTGGGCAGGTGGGTTTTTATGTTAGGTAATATATAAAGTACATTTTGTCCGGTTCATAAAAAAACAAAAGGAAAGTCCAAATTTGTTAACTTTCGTAAATATTCGGGTCGGTGACGTAAGTCTGATCATGAGTAATATTAAAACCTAGTATTGGGGTCCCCACATATACTTTCGTCGAATGTTCAACGAGATAATAATATTTTTTTATTAAATTTTATTAGGAACGGTGACTTACTTGTATAGTGGTTTAAATTTCCTAATTTAGTAACCTTCTAAATATAGAAAGTTTTCCTAAATAAAATAGAAATTTTTATAATTAAAGTGGACGTAATGTTTATTAAATATAAGAACATTGGGTCAAAAACTATCTTTCGTAGGGATTTTAGGGATCTAGGTAGCGATTAGGGGGATTTTTTCTCTTCTCTTGTTTGTTTGGTGTATATTGTTTATTTGAAGAATTGGGTGGTTTTGTCGTAGTTTTTTGTTCGACTATAGGCAGTGTAGTAATTTAGTGGGTTTTAAGTTTTTCGGCGCAACGCAAATTTTAGATTGCGTCGGGGATTCTTTGTTGAGGCATTCACAGTCTGGTTTGTTTTTTGTTTGATTTGATACGTGGGGTCTTTGTTCAAGGTGAGTTCATTTAGCTCGCTTTTTAATGTTTTTGAATGTTTTATAAACCCACGAGTGGGGATACAATGCTTGTTTTGAAATTAAGAACACACCCTACCATCCCCGGGTTTTTTATGGTAAGCTATGGAACGTTTGATATTATTTGACTGAGTCACTGTTGCTAAAGTACAACTAATATCTGAAGGTTAACATTACGCCTTCGAGGTAGTCGTTTGGTAAAATAATAGATTATTGGGTTGACACACCTGTCGGGGTCTGAACCATTGAATCGATTTTGGTGGTACTCACAATGTAACGAACTTTTTTGTATTTGGAGATAGTCAGCTGGTTGTGGCAATTGTACCATAGAAATAATTTTTTATTGTTGGCCAAAAATTCTGTGACAATGTGTTTTCTGGTCAATGGTGTCAGGGCTGTCACGCGCTTATGGCAATATGGATCGGGGGAAAGTGATTTCCTTTATGCTTACAGTTTTGTTATTATACTTGTGTTGTCTTTGACATATTTATTTTATTATATTTATTATATAATATGATAATCATTATATTTGAATTCACTTTAAGATTTTTGTTGATGTTTAAGCTGTTTATCCCCAGGTTGATTATGCTTGTGTTGCTTGGTCGGGATTATTTGCGAGTTGATGTCGAAAGGATTTTTGGTCTTGGTGATATAATAATACACATTCGACAAAAAAATGATTTTTAGGAAATTGAGTAGTGTTTTGACTTTTTAGAATTATTTTTCTAAAACTGTTCGAGGACCTGTGCAACTCTGATCTTTTAATAAGAGTCGTATTTGTTACTTTGTTTTATAAAATATCAATTTTGAGGTCGTCGTTTTCTGTAACTGGTGTGTTATGAACTATGTATGTAGCACACCCAAGAGGGTGGTTTTTCCACTGATTTTGTGATTTTGGGGGGGTGTGGGTGTTTTACAGTATTGGACGTACTATTCTATTCGATTCCACCCTCTTAATCGTGTGAAGAGAGTTTTGAAACAGAATTGGGCGAATTAGATCGCGTTTTTGTTTCATACGGTCATCCCAAGAGATATGTTATCGGTGTGGGGACCGCTATAGATCTCACATGAAGAAGTGATCTGTTTACTTGAGTAGGTTGCATCAGAGCAATGTGAGCTTCCATCAAGCATTGGACTTGATGTTCGAGCTCGATGAGGGGGCAGTTGGATGTACTCGGGACATCTTGAGGCAAAGAGATATCCTTAACCGACTTAGCAAAATCCCTTGGGTCATTCTAACTTTCGTTGTCATGGAGGGCGAGGTCCTCTAATAGTGCCCAGGATTCTTCAGCGTTTCTGTCTTGTGACGGGAGTGACATGGTCATAAAAGATTTAGACTTGGAGCCAGAGGCCAATGCCCTGATGAGGGACTTTTTGTAGTAAGTCCTTGAAACGAGTCCATGCTTCCGAGAGAGATTCTCTTTGATGTTGTTGGAACATCACGATATCGTTGCGAAGTTTTGCGGTCCTTTCCGATAGAAAGAATTGAGCAAGGAAACGAGTAGTAAGATCCTCCTATGTGGTGATGGATCCTGCTGGAAGACGTTCAAGCCAATTGCTAGCTTGATCGCGAAGGGAAAATTAAAATAAACGCAGGCGCGTTCTTTCCCTATTTTCATCGTTAAGGTCAAGTGAGTCCATAAGTTTTAAGAAATCCTTGAGGTGCTGGTTTGGATCCTTGGACCAAAGTCCGTGGAATGAGCATCTGTTTTGCACCAACCAGATGGTGTCGGATCGAAGAGGTACCATATTGTTCCCTATGGTGAGCTCAATGGTATTCCTGTAGCATTCGTGGCTAGGTTTGGAGTAATCTCCAAGAGTACGGATAGGATTCGCGTCTCCCATGGTGGTTGAGGAGAATGGATTTATGAAACAAATAACACAAAGAAAAGATAGACTACAAGAAAACTAATATAACGGAAATAAAATCTCACTTCAAATGATTCAAGCGAGTAGAACTAATCTAAACTAAGTTCGAAACCTAACTATTCCCCAGGCAGCGGCACCAAAAAATTGATGAGGATCACGTAAAGACTTTTACAAGAAGTTTTACAACTCCCTAGGCAGTGTACCTAATCGTTGTAGTAGTAGTATAGGCAAGACTCCGGGGTTGTTATCGTTCTCAAAGGGAATAGGTTGGGAAGGCTCGAATAGGGCTTAGCCGATATCTACGGGATTGAAAGGAGATTTTTGTGTATTTTTCTATTTTATAGAAAGCAATAAAATCAATGGTTTGAGAGATTGGTTTGATTAACTAATTAATAAACTAATTATAATCAAAACTACTGGTGATAACTTTACGATAAAATGATGTATTTGCTTAATTATGCATTACTCATTAGATTGCTTCTCCTAATCATGTTGCCTTGTCACACTCGTGATGATCTATGTAAGTATTTCCTAAGTCATGAACGAATTACACGAACCCGCCGTCTATTTAATATTCCGTTAAGGCAACACACAAGTAAGGTAGTATGAAGACTATTACAAGGCCCCTAAGAGCATATTAAATGCAATTGAAATATCTTAAGAGGGATCAACCATATCAGGGGTAAGGTAGTATAAAGACTGTTACCGATGGTATCCTTTCTACACATTCACGTTTCCCTATACGTCTATGCCAATTTAATATCTAATGGCTAGTTTTCTAAAGCCTAACGCGCACATCCATCACAAGAAGCAACAGTAAAAGGATCTACGATCCAACTTTTATGTAATCATAAGCAAATACAAAGGAGGGTTTAGCCTAACATGTTATAAAGAGAGCAAGAACATAGATCAATCAAACAACACATAAACATATTGAATGACTAAAGATAGATAATCTTACTTGATTAAAACATGGATCAAGGTAATTTACAATAGGGTTTTGAGGCCCTAAAGTCGGCCTAAAACTAACAAAATACTTAGGGTTCGACTCCCAAAAGTTATACAAAGTTACACACTTAAAACTCTAAATTCGGCTTAATATATAGAGAAATCGTCGCGACGGCATCCAGTTGTGGTCGCGACGCCGTCACGGGATAGAATCTTCTAGGTCTGATATGAGGCGGTTACGTCCTGACGCCGTCATCAATTTCCCGACGCCGTCACTAGATAGATTTCGACGATGTTGCTTTATGCTTGCGACGTCGTTTCCATGCTCTGTATGCACAATTCTTCAAAAGATTTGGCGTAGGTCCGTAGTCTTGTCCGTTTCTTTTCCAAACGAGCCCAAGTCACGTATATTTCCTCTAAATGCCATCCAAGTGCTAAAAACCTAAAAAAAACGATTAAGCACATAATCTGGGCATATTTGCATGATTTAAGGGGTTAAATGACCATGAAATAGTGTATAAAATGACACCTCATCATAGGGTTGTAAATAATGTTGTTAGTAGGATCCAAACCCTAGTCTTATCTGTCAAAGTGCTACACTGCTACCAACTGGGCTACCATTACATTTGTTGCATGAATGTTCTTTTAATACATCCTAAATTCGCATTATTTGCATAATTTCACGACTAGCAGATTTGCTTCTATATTTGATGCATTTCACATGTTTTCTTTCACTTCTATAACTCAAATTCACATCTCATTTTTTCAAATCCAGATTCGCATCTTTTGACACGTTTAATGTTTGCATCTCTTGAAACATCTGATATTCACATCTCTGTCACCCATATTCGCCTCTTTTGAAAGTAAACTTGGTTCGCAAGTTTCAAACTTTCAAAAAGATGGTTCCAATCTTTCAACATATGGTTCTCATGTTTCAAAGATGGTTAACATCTTTCAAGCGTGGTTCTCATGTTTCAAAGATGGTTCTCATCTCTCAAGCGTGGTTCTCATGTTTCAAAGATGGTTCTCGTCTTTCAAAAACTAAACGTCATTTTTTCATCCTTACAAACCAAAAACACAACTAAAACCATAAAAACCAACGATTTAAAACAAAAAGTTTAAACCTTTTTGTTATAATCTTGATCTAAACACATTTTGATGTCATAAAACATAAACTTTTTATAATTTTAACATTTAATAGTCAAGTTTTGTGCTTTTTGATAAAGAAATGTGGCGATAAGGTATTTAGCAGTGTTGCAAAAATCGGCCTACGCCGCCTAGGCGGAATCGGTCATTAAACGCCTTGATTTTTACTAATCGGCCTAAAAAATCAGTCTGGTCAAAAATCGGTTAAAAATCGGTCAAAAATCGGATTAATCGGTCAAAATCGGAATAAATAATGAAAAAATCGGATCACTTGAAATATTTGAAGTTTTGAACTTTGAAATACCATACTTATCTTATACATATTATATCTAAAATTATAATTTTGTATATAAAAAATCCAATCCGATTAATCCCCGCATAACCGATTAATCGCTAGGCGCTACCCGACTGCTCCGGGAGCGCCTAGCGATTTTTGCAACCTTGGTATTTAGAACAAAATAAGCCAAAATAAGCCTAAATAGCCAAAAAAACAAAAAGAAGGCTTTTTGACACAAACACAAACAAAACTCCCAACCTTACTATTGATGTCAATTGTTAACCATAAGAAACACAATATAAAACATGATTTGGAGGTCGGAGAGGCCAAAATAAGTATTTAGCCATAGTGAGAGAAAGTAGAGAAATAAAAAGATGTATGTATTAGATTAAAGAGAGAACTAAATAATACACATACTTATTGTGAGACCTCTCACCCCTCCTTGGAAGTAAGGAGGGGGGTATTTATAGCCTTAACACACATTAACTATCCTAACATGTCATTATTAGTCCCTGTGTGTGGCTATTTTATCTAAACGAGACATTGAGACCCGTGCGTTGCACCGGTTTTGTTATTCGATTAAAAAATAGTAGATTAAGATCAAAGTTTAGACCTCACATGCATTACACTCAACATTCTATCCTATTCACATAACAAAACTAACAACCATATCAGATTTCATGTATAAACTCTAAAATTTTGCTAGAACTATGATAATATTGCATAAATATGTTTCGCTACACATCCTGCATTTAACAATTAACATCCTGCATTCGGTTTAGCTTAGCCGGTCAGAAAAAATACGGTTTCGTGTTTCAATCAACCACATTTTGACATTTTACACACTAAGATGAAAAAAAACAAAGACAACTTCTATGAATATTTTGAATGTAGATTAATAAAAAGGTTCACGTCATGAGTAAACTAAACTATACATGAAGCCATAAAAAAGCTTAAAGATTATGTACAAACAGTTTTGCCTTCTTAAACTAAGAACTAATAAGTAAAAGTAAATGAGACCAATGTCAGTAAATGAAACATAATATGAAAATAAAACCAATTGTTTTCCAAACTGCAGATTCATAATCATGTCACTCTCAGGAGTAGTATCAACAAGAACTGTTCTACGCAGCAACTCCTAAAAATACGTAATCAAAATTATCAATAATAGTGACATAACTCCAATTTGTTACCTCGCATTGTAAGGTTGTGATCAAAGCTGTTACCGGTTTATGCAACTGCAGATAAGAGTTCTTGTAAGGGTATGTCATACTTATTATATAAGCTTCTCCTAAATGTAATATATGATTTATAGTTATGGACCAAAGGATAATGAAAAAAATGCTACACATGGATACTTTTCATAGTCAAATATCAAACAAGAAACTTAGTACTTTTGCAACGACAAACCAATGAAACGCGCGTAAAAAAGTTCTTGATTTCAAAAACTCTGCTACTTGTGGCAATCTTCATGTAAACCATATACTTTACTATAAACAGCAAAAAGACCAAAGATGTCATTTTTACCTGAATGCGGTTGAAATTTATAACTTAACTTATGGCTTTGTTACTTGATTTATCGCATAAGCAATTGTAAGTAATATATCCACTGCCTTTTGATGGCATTCATAAGTGGCTGATGAATACCGTAACATTCATGCTCAATAGCACGAGCTAGATTTTCCTTCCTTGACATGTGCATAAAAACACACACATGATGACCACATTAAACTTTATAATAGATATATATAAATATAAATGTTAGGTCACAATGCATTCCATAAAAAGTTAATTGCTAGAATAAGCTGACTTAAAAGAAACACAATCCAAAAATCAGTATCAAAATTACCTAGGATACACATATGCTGCCTAACCATGTAATTTATCTATGGTTTGACGTTAAAGTGCACGTGATTGTTACTTGTTTGGGTTGATATGAATTCCATTGTATAATTAATTTTTAAGCAGTAATGGTAAACTTGATATTAGCTAAATCATAATTTAAGCTGTGAAGGTAAACTTGTTATTTCCTAATTGTTATGTAATCTTAGTGGAAGGTGATCATTTTAGGAAAAGTAAGCTCGGGCATCAAGAAGAAACTATTGTTCACATATTTGTTAGTAGAAATGTAGTACATATATGCCAAAGAGATATTTCCACATTAATATAACCTATTACCTGATATGAGAGAAGATGTTTTAGTGTCTGTAGCTTATTTTGCATAAACCTGCCAGCATGTATGTATGCAGTGATTCCATAACATTATAATGCATTGCCAGTCCCGCATCAAGAATAAACAAATTTTGTTTTTTTTTCAAAATGCTTTCCACACCCATCCCAGTTTCCATATCAGATTCATAGACTCAATATCTTGATTTCCCCACCACCTCTAAAATGAGCACAAAGAATACTTGAGTTTAAAAAGTGACTTGGATTTTCTCGTATAATTACAAAGCCAACTATTGGATTCCGAGCAGCAACCGCAAGAGATAAAACATCCTCAAGCTTCCTGGTTCATTAGTACTACCCATCGACGTATAATCATAGGTAGCAGAAACGTGCATCAGCACATATCCATCAAATAAGAAAAAACATAAAATGCTCCTCTCTATCGCTATAATCTAGTCTTTAACTACAATTTTCAAATTTTCCCAACATATTTTCCAACTATCACTTATAGAGTTGTCTCCAACTCATAAATAGTTGGATTTAGTAAAAAAACGCCCGTAAAGTAGAATTCAAAAAAACAGATTTTACCAAGTATCTAAATTAAATTATCTCCTTAACGGGTTATTTTACCATGTTTTTTGTCATCTGTACCAGCATTCACTTTCATAGTAGATAATTCACATACTCCGCAATAAACACATACATTATGTCATTCTTTTTCACCACCTTCCCATGCTTCAAACAATAGAGTTTTTCATCTATCACTTGGTTATTTAAGTATTTATATGCTTCTTATCTTCTATAGTTAAATTGTTTAGTTTTCAAAGTAGTATTAATTGCTGAGAGTTAAGATAAGTTAAGACTAAAGCATGATTAATAGGTTTGATTTGAGGATGAAACTAACTAAGAAATTTAAATATGCATGTATCTAGTATTTATATTTCTAATGTTTTTAGATAACAATAACAAATATCGTAAGGCTTTCAATTATAATTACAGAATGTCGCTTAGAGGATGTGAAATGACATGCAGAATTAATTGCTCTTGTATGACACATGCAAATTTAGATATCAAAATTGTCCGAAAAACTAACCCTATTTAAGGACCATGTTATGTCTTAGATCGTCAATTTCCTACTGGACTATTCACAACCCATGATAGCTTATCATAGTATTCCCATTCATTGTTAACAACTCTTCGTGAAGCTGAAGTAAAAGATCAATTCTACTTGTTAAACTCAGTCATAATGGATGCCTCATGTAACAAACTTATTTATGATTTTTCAAGTAAAGCAATGAACATGTTGACTTGTAGAGCGATACAAATACAATTTGCGGACTTTTACTTTGTGAAGGTAGATCTTTGATTGATGAGTTTTTAAGTTTTAGAACCTCAAGTTTCCAGTCTTTGGTATTTTGAACCCGATATTGACTATCTATTATTTAGTTTTAACAAAACTTATTATGATATATGATTATTTAGATCATGTGATGTTAAAAAAATCCTTAAATAAGCAAAATCTGTCAAACACTCAAACAACATAAGCATATCTTAGTCGCAGATACTCAAGTTATGCATCATGGGATGATGAAAAAAATATATACTAAGATCGAACACTATAAGATAATGGTTAAATCAGATAGGTAAATAATGGATGCAGCTTCTCATGCCAACTAATGATAGTGCTAAAACGGAAAACCATATACGAAAAACACACACCCTTTCTCAATACCCTTTCATCTTTATTTACACACATAAGGGGTCGGGGTACAATCCCTATTGAATTAGAATTTTATATTATCATTGCTTACCTTAATCACCAAATACACCATAGTCGTTTAACCACTCAAACTCTTAAATTTGAGTTGTTCTTTCTGCACACCAAATGGTAATGGACAATGTCATTGAAACATTTAATCAAACACATAATATACAACATGAACAAATAAACAAATTTCTTCCATTTAAACAATGCATCTAAAAACCAATCCTCTAGTTCAAGAACAAACTTAAATTTCCAGAAAATCAACAATTCAACTCATCAATCACACAAATAAAATTGAACAACTCAAACTCCTAGGTTTTGTTTAACCATTAAAACGTAAATTTTAATCAAATAAGAAAAAAACGCAAACCCTTTTTTTGTAGCTTCAACATTGGTTTTTGCTTCCTGTGAGTCACACATCCTTTAAGATCAGTTAGGGTGTATGGGGAGCCAAAGCAGTGTATATCTCATTTATAATGGTTGTGATTTTGTAACTCCAGGATCTTTGATATCTTTGTGATTTTAATGGGACGATGGTTTTTATACCTAATTCATTCTCTTGGTTTTCCAGTAGGAGCAACTCACCGTGTAGGATATGCAATTTATTAACACGGGCTTGTACATTTTTTATAGCAAGGGTTACAAAACTTGAAGCCTGGTTGTGATTTTGTAACTCCGGGATCTTTGACATCTTTGTGGTTTTAATGGGACGATGGTTTGTATAGCTAATTCATTCTCTTGGTTTTCCAGTAGGAGCAACTCACGGTGTGGGATATGCAATTTATTAACACGAGCATGTACACTTTTTATAGCAAGGGTTACAAAACTTGAAGCATGGACAATAAATTTTTGTATTGAATCTCTAAGTATATAAGATGTAATTCTGTAAATGTCGCTCACATTTTAAGGCTAATACGGAGAAAAGCCTACAGAAAGGGACAAAATCGTAGAAAAACGGACGAAACCGTATAAAAATTAAAAACACATGAAAACGTATATAAACAGACGAAAGCGTATGAAAACGGCCGAAAACGTAAAAAAGGGACAAATACGGGTAAAAACAGACGAACACGTACAAAAACGAACAACACCGTATAAAACGCAAAAAAACGTATAAAAACAGTCGAAAATGTACAAAAACGGACAAAAATGTAAAAAACGGACAAATAAGTGTAAAAGCGGACGGTAACGTACAAAAACGAAAGAAACGTATAAAAACGGATGAGAACGTATAAAAACGGGCGAAAGCGTATAAAAACGAACGAATACGTAAAAAACGTACAAAAGCAAACGAAAACGTATAAAAACAGAAAACAACGTATAAAAAAAGGCGAAAACATATAAAACAGACGAAAACGTATAAAAACGGACGAAAACATAAATAAACAGACGAAAACGTATAACAACGGACGAAAACGTATAAAAACATATCAAAACAGATAAAAACGTACAAAACATATAAAAACGGATGAAAAGGTATAAAACGAATAAAACGTTGAAAACGTACAAAAATACAAATCACTTCGGTTAGTACACAAAACATCTTTGGCTTTTACCCTAATAGAAACGAGTGGAGAAATGGATTGGAGGCGTTTTAAAGTGGGAATAGTCGGCTTGCAATGTCAAATCGGACATCTGGGTTATCAAAAAAATGTTCCGAATTAGCCTTGAGAGGAATCTGATAAGCCATGTATGGGTCAATGAGAGGTCTAATTCAATTGTATGTACCATAAGGTAGGGATGTTCATTGTGAAGGGTAGTTGGTCTGGATGGACAGTATATGATGGGGGGAATAGAGAGTGTATGAAGGATGAACCTTCTTAGTCCCCTCAATATACTGTCAAAGGAGTTTAGGCTGGATTTCGTTGAGGGCGTGTGTTCCTAATCTAGTGATGCCTTACCTTCTTGACTCATTGTTCTTTCCAGTGGGCTGTAAATATCGAAAAGATTGAGGGGTAAATGGTGAGGATATGTAGCTATGATTGGTATAGCCCCTCATTTAATGTGAATTGAGGGATAAATGGTGAGGATATGTAGCTATGATTG
>BQNB010145560.1:6049-16701 GCA_026074375.1 Tanacetum coccineum
TTCGGTCACCCATAACTAACTCAGACCACCATAATCATCCAACAACAACTCAATTTTACAATACAACAACAATCATGTTAGCCGTGTTTTTATGTAAAGTGATGGTTATAATATATTTCCGAGCCTTGTATAGGAAAACATAGTTTACGGGAATTCATTTAAGCTAATTAGGCCTAGGTGTCGGGCTAAAGCCCATTAGTTCGGTCCATTAAAGGCCCAAATGATCCAAAAAGGAGTTCATACTCTTTGTAGTATAAATACAACCCTCCTAGCATGTTAGGAGGGTGTTGCTTCTCATTTTCTTATATTGAAAGCCTTCATTTTCTTTCTTTTATTTCTCTCTAGTTCTTTCTCTCTCTAAGATTTTTCCTTTTATTTTCGTGTAAGTGGTGATGAAATGATAGCCTAACATGTGGTATCAAAAGCCACGGTTGGATTTAGTGATTGTGTCTTTGCTTATTTTCGGGCTTACTCTAGCTTATTTTTGTTTTTTTACCTCGTTATAGTCTAAAAATTTAAAAAGGTTGATTTTTTTTCTTCAATTTAAAAACGTTTCGCGTTTTTGTCGTTTACTTATATTCTTTCAGTTTGATTTGAATCTAGAAACAGTTTTTGTGGTTAGCATTTTTTTTCTCATTTTCTAGCTTCATTTTTTTTCTTTTAGCAGCTTATTTGTTCGTTTTTATTCGTAGCTTATTTTTTCTTGTAAAACTGCTTATTCCGTCGCTTCTTCTGGTGTAACACGGCTTATTTTGAAGATTAATACGTGGTCTAACAACTTATTGTAACAGCTTATTTAAGTTTTTTACAAGTTTTTTTTCTTTCGTAGCTTATTTTTTGAGTTTTAAACCCTTTCGGAAAACCCAAAAACCATTGTACTTTCTTGTTTAAAACGTTAATGAGATCATCTACGTAGCTTATATTAACTACAAAACTGCATATTTTTGAACTTTTTTCTAGGCTTATTTGTTGAAGCGTGCGAAACATGTAACTATTTTGGAGAAAGCGAAACATGTAACTGCTTATTGTGTGAAATATGTTGTAACAGTTGCAGGGTTAAGTTGTTGAGCAAAATATGTATTAATAGCTTAGCGGAATATGCAGGTTTAAGTTGTTGAGCGAAATCTTTTATATCATAAAAAAATTACATCATTTCTGAGTTTTCTATCAGATTAAATCTTATATGAAAATAAATTAGACCAATCAGAATGCTTGATTTTGCCACGTAGGCAAAATCGCGCAACATGATTGGTCAATAAAAAGTCAAAATTAAATTAATTTGGTCAAAATTGAAAAAATATAATGGAGAAATCTGATGGAGAAAAAAAACAGATAAAAATATATGTGTCAAATTTGTGAAAACAAAAACTTGAAAAAAGAGGAGATAATTAATAAAACTTTAGTGGTTTAATTTTAAATACATTATACAGAGTTAAAAGTGTAAATTTATAAATTTACAAGTTTGAATATAACTTTAGAAAATAAACAAATAACCCCTAAAACTTTATACCTATAGACTTTATATTTTAAAATACAACAAACTTAAACAATTTCTTACTTCCAAACAAAGATTTAACATTATTTAATCACATCTCAAATTTACCCGAAGACTTTTTGGTGGATTTTTCATTGTCGGCCTAAAATCATGTTGTACAACCGAATATAATAAAAGAATTACATCATTTCTGAGTTTTCTATCAGATTAAATCTTATATGAAAATAAATTAGACTAATCAGAATGCTTGATTTTGCCACGTAAGCAAAATCGCGCAACCTGATTGGTCAATAAAAAGTCAAAATTAAAATAATTTGGTCAAAATTGAAAAAATATGATGGAGAAATCTGATGGAGAAAAAAATAGATACAAATATATGTGTCAAATTTGTGAAAACAAAAACTTGAAAAAAGATAAGATAATTAATAAAACTTTAGTGGTTTAATTTTAAATAAATTATACAGAGTTAAAAGTGTAAATTTATAAATTTACAAGTTTGATTATAACTTTAGAAAATAAACAAATAACCCTAAAACTTTATACCTATAGACTTTATATTTTAAAATACAACAAACGTAAACAATTTCTATATTTTAAATAAATTATTCAGCTGCCGTCTAAGCTTAAACTTATATTGGAAGGTGTTTTCTATGTTGCTTGGTGGCATATTTGGGTTTTTAGGAACCATTCTATCTTTGATGAGGTTCCTCCGAGACGCTCTGTGCTTTTCGATGATATTGTCTCGCGTTCTTTCACTTGGTGTGTTAGTAGATGTATTAGTTCGTTTTCTTGGGAGTGTTGGTTGAAAAACCCTAATTTGTTTCCTTGTAATGTTCTCTCTAGCATCTTGCTAGCTAGCTAATAAAATTTGCCGTTCAAAAAAAATAAAATAAATAAAGATTTAACATTATTTAATCACATCCCAAATCTACCCGAAGACTTTTTGGTGGATTTTTCATTGTCGGCCTAAAATCATGTTGTACAACCGAAGCACATCGAAGGTTCACTTGAGCCGACTCCAGGCTACCTAAAAGGGTAGTTTCGCTGAGATTAGTTGGCTCACAATGTCGAGCCAGAAAACCGGTAAATCAGAAGAAAAAAAAAATTAGTAATCAGCCTCAAGATCATATACTACGTAATACATAAAAGATTTAATGAATCTATTATCTTCATATATTTCGATAATACTCTATAACATAACTTATAAAACAGAAAAAAAATAAAAATATACATGTAGTTTAAAAAGACATAATATCTAAGCCCCGTGCGTGCGCGGGCATTAAAACTAGTATGTCATAACAAGGAAATAAAACTCTGCCAAATTTTTTACAAATCATGCGAAATATGACAACTACATAAGGGTGCGAAACATTACTAAACATAAACGTGCGAAATATGTGTGAAGTTTAAACCGTGTGAGTAAGTTTCGACTTGTTTCGGGTTTTTCGGTTTCGAGTTTCGTCGTTCGCGGGTCATATAACATATATACCAATAGAATCGTGATTGTGAGACGATCATCGCGACGTGCTCGGTTTTTGTTGAAACACACCGAATCAAAACCAACATATAAAACCCTACGTTAGATCATCACAAGAAAGAGATACTATACGGGCATGATAATGTTTTTATATGTTTAAAATTGTAATTGTATTCATTTTATAACTTAGGTTTTTCAAGAGTTTATCTTTTAGTCCTAGGTTAATACACATTAGTACTATTAGCCCTTAGATTTTAAAAGATTTTTAATTTTAACCTTTTTCTTTCATTTAATTTACTTCTAGTCCTTAGGTTTAAAACTTGTCAATATTTACCTTATTTTTCAACATTTTCACTTTGTAGATGTTATCTCTTCAAAATTTTCAATTTTAGCATTTAGTTTTATTTATTTTCTTAGTTTGTTTTATTTCAAGTTTTTAAAATATTGTTAATCTTACTCAAATACCTTAGCGTCAATATCGATTTTTTTTCCCGATTTCCAACCACACAAAATACTTAATATACTTTAGAATCCTTAATATCATTTCACATATCGAAAATTTTTAAAGAAAGAAATCTTCATAATTTAAATTCTAAGAGAGAGAGAGCTGCAGCAGATGCTAGAAGAAAATGGTATAATATTTCTTATCCGACGAATGATCTCTTGAAGGCTCACCAAAGTATATGGCACTTTTCAGGTCCGCATTACTTCAAAGATATCAACGGCGCACAATATCAGAGGGAAATGTCGACATTTGGGGAAAGCATTGGTGTTAGTTTAGTTGTTACAAAAGCTTGTTATCTGCATCCAGTGAGACAGAATCAGAAAAGCAAGATACAAGTAGTAGATCTAGGAATGATGTAGATGCTGATAATGCAGATATCAGACCTATATATGATGAAGTGACAATGGTTGAGGTACAATTGACTACTGAATGTAATATTTTTGCTACAAGACAACAACATACTGAGCAACCTGAAATCATTACTAAAGGTAGGGTTGACCAGTATACTGAACAATGTCAAGTTAAAAGTCATATGCTTGATTCACTACTTGATAATAAAGATATCATGAATTTTCAAGTTCAATCTTCTCGAGTTGAAAATATTTTACTCAAAAAAAGACGTTTGCCCATTTTCAAAAAAGATTTTTCAGAATGGAAGCAATGGTATTGTCTTGAAACTTAAATATCAAAATCAAGCTTTATAACGGGGCAACTATGGTCAAATTTTGAATGAATCAATAATAAAGCCAAGATTAAAAGGAACTTGATGTATGAAACAATGACATCGAATTTGAAAATAATGTGGATAATTTACTTAAGGAATAATGAGACTTTGAAAATGCATTTCAAGATTTGTATGATTCTATTAAATTATGAGATCTTAAGACTTTAGAACAGTCAAACTTATTTGCTTGCTACTAATGCGGATTTTAAAAGCTCAGATTCCAGGAAAAGATTTTTTGCATATTACTGTTTAATATTGGACTTAAGTAGTTAATTAAAAGGTATTGTTTGTAGATAATAAGTTTGCTAAAACTTCTGTTTCTTGGGGAAACTGATTTTACAATCAATACGAAACCAAGCAGGTTGTTAGGACAACGAATGCGTTTTAAATTGAAAGGCTTTAATGTCAAAACCTAGTTGCCTTCACCAAGTTGATCGTGAATCATATTTTAATTTGTTAAGGACTGTAACTCAACAACTATTTGCCTAAGGATAGTGAATCGTTTCTTCAAAACTGAATCATGATGATTGCATTCTAGCTCACTAGGAATAGTTATAAGAACATGGATGTGTTCTAGGAAAACACTCAACTTAGTAGAAAACTAGAATAACTAAACTATAGGGCTTGATCTTGTAAACATTCAAACTTTTAGGTAAATTTAAAAAAATAAACATTTATTTAATTAGATGTTATGATATTAATTTATATACATATTTTTCTAAATATTAATATTATTCGAATTTTTTTTTTTTCAAAAAATATTATTTTCGATATAATCAATTCGAAATTTTTATTTTTTGAAATTTTTTTTCAAAATATAATCGATATTTTGAAAGGTCGAAAAAAGGTTCGAAAATTTTGAAAAAAAGTTCGAAATTTGAAATAAATAATCTGAAAAATTGAAAAAAAAATGATTGGAAAAATGGGATAAACAAGTTCGATTATATGAAAAATAGTTTTTTTGAAAATTTTAAAAAAAGTTTCAAAACCTTTTAAAAAAATCGATATTGTGAAAAAATAAAGTTTGAAATTTGGAAACACATGGTTCGAAAATATGAAAATATTTTGAAAATTTGAAAACAAATTCTAAAAATATGAAATAAAAGTTCGTTACTTATAAAAATTCGATATTTTGGAAAAAAAATACGAAAAGAAATATTCTATTTTTTCTGTAAAATTATCGGAACTTTTAAATTGGAAAAAGATCAGAAATTTGAAAAAAGGTTCAAAAATTTGAAAAAAAGTTCGATAATTTGAAAAAAAAGTTGGAAAATTTGAAAAATAGTTCGAAAATTTAAAAAAAAAGTACAAAAATTTGAAAAAATTTTGAAAATTTGATAAAACTTCGTAAATTGTAATAAAGTTAGAATATTTTGAAAAAAAATTGGTAAAATTGAAAATAAGTTCGATAATATGAAAAAATAATTCGAGCATTTGAAAAATAAAGTTTAAAAATATGAAAAAAAGTTTGAAAAAATTTGAAAATATAGTTTGATGATATTTGAAAAAAGTTGGAAAAGTGAAAAAAAGTTTTTAAAATTGGTAGAACATAGATGTTCAAAAATGGAAAAAAAGTTCGGAAAATTTGATAAAAAAGGTTTGATATAAAATAATAAATGTTGAAAACAAAAGTTCTGAATAATTGAAAAAAAGTTTGATTTTTTTTTTTTAAAAAAGTTCAATAATTTGAAAAAAAGTTGGAAAATTTGAAAAATAGTTTGAAAATTTGAAAAAAAAGTTCAAATTTAAAAAAAAAACGATTTTTTTGAAAATTTGAAAAGAAATTCGAACTTTTTTAAAATATGTATTACGACATCTCTTAGTATGATAAGAGCATCATGTTAAGTTATGGAATCTGTTTGTTTTGTTTAGTGCATCCATTTGTATGAACATTAGGGCATCAATTGTGTTGTCTTCATCTAAAATATGTGTTAAGAAATCTCTTTGTATGATAAGTAGCAATATTGTTTCGATTGAGCTTTGTTTTGTTTTGTTTAGTGCGTCCATTTGTCTGAACATTAGGACTTCTTTGTGTATGTTAGGGCATATATTTGTTTGTTTTAGGAGGTAACATGTAATCTGTGGCTGGTATCGATTTATTGTTATGGATTATGGGGCATATGTTCGTGTGATTAGGCATCAACGATTTGTATACAAACGTTTGTTTTGTATATTGTTGCATCTAAAAATATTTGTTTACGGCATTCTTAGTATGATAAGTAGCACATCATTTTAAGTTAAGGGCATCTGTTCATTTTTTTAGTTGCATCTATTTTTCGAACATTAGGGCATCATTGTTCGCTGTTTAGGGCATCTTTTTGTATGCTTTAGGGTAATGTGTAATCATAATCAGGTATTCGACTATTGTTATGGATAGGGGCTCTGTTTGTTTGATTAAGGCATCGACACGACATTGTTATCAACATTTGTATTTACAGTTGGTGCATCCAAAAATATGTGTATACGGCATATCCTTAGTAGATATAAGAGCATCATGTTATAGTTATGAAATCATGTTTGTTTTGTTTAGCTGCATCATTGGTATGAACATTAGGTTCATTGTGTATGTTTTCATCTTAATATGTGGTTTTAGACATCATTTTATATGATAAGTTATGTTAGTGCATCTGTTTGTTTTGTTTGTGCCGTCCATTTGATGAACATTGGGTCTATCATTTGTAGGTTTGCATCCAACATATGTGTTTAGGGCATTCTCTTAGTATGAATTGAGCATTCATGTTAAAGATAGGGAATCTGTTAGTTTTGTCTTAGTATCCATTTGTCTATGAAATTTAGGGCATTCTATTTGTATGACGTTAGGGCATTTATTTATTGTTTTAGGGTAACATGTATATGAGATCAGTTATAATTATTGTTATGATAATGGATCTGTTAGTGTGATTAGGGCCATCCACGAATTGTTAAACATTTTTTTGTCTAATTAGTTGCATCCAAATATTTGTATGAATCTCTTAGTATGATAAGAGCTCTTGTTAAGTGAGGGAATATGTTTGTTTTGTTTAGTTGCATCACATTTTTGTATGCACATTAGGGGCATCATTGTGTATGTTTAGGGCATCTATTTGTTTGTTTAGGGTAGCGTGTAATCATAATCAGTTATTGATTAATTGTTATGATAAGGACATCTGTTGGTATGATTAGGGCATCACATGAATTGTTACAACGTTTATTTGTATAATTAGTGCATCCAAAATATATGTTACGACATCTCTTAGTATGATAAGAGCATCCTGTTAAGTTAGGGTATCTGTTTGTTTTGTTTAGTGCATCTATTTGTGTGAACATTAGGGCATCATTGTGTAGGTTGCATCCAAAATATGTGTTACGACATCTCTTAGTATGATAAGAGCATCATGTTAAGATAAGGCATCTGTTTGTTTTGTTTAGTGCATCCATTTGTTTGAACATTAGGGCATCATTGTGTATGTTTAGGGCATCTATTTATATGTTTAGGGTAACGTGTAATCATAATCAGTTATCGATTATTGTAATGATAAGGGCATCTGTTAGTATGATTAGGGCATCACACGAATTGTTACAACGTTTGTTTGTATAATTAGTGCATCCAAAATATTTGTTACGGCATCTCTTTTTATGATAAGAGAATCATGTTAAGTTAGGGCATCATTGTGTATGTTTAGTTGCATACATTGTATGATACATCTAGGGTATTATGTGTTATGTTGCATCCAAAAATATGACATTGTTACGACATCTTCTTAGTATGATCTAAGAAGCATCATGTTAGATAGGGCTTCTGTTTTTGTTTTGTTATTGTGCTCACAGTTGTTATGAACATTAAGGCATTCATTGTGTATGTTTACGGTCATTTTTTGTATGTTTATGGTACGTTAATCATTATCCATTTATCGATTATTTGTTTGATTAGGGCAACAGTTAGTTATGATTAGGGCATCGCACGAAAGTGTACAACAATTTCTTAATATAATAATAAACATCTTGCTTAGTTTTTAACAAAATGCCCTTTAGTACTCTCAAACTGATGCCTAAAATGTATAACTTATCGAAAATTAAGTAGAAAAAAAAAAGTTTTGTGAAAAGAAATTTTCCGGAAATAAAAAATTTTGAAAATTTTTTTTCGGAAAAATTGTTTTTAAAATATCTATATTTTCAAATTTTTTAACTTTTTTTCAAAATTTTGAACTTTTTTTCAAATTTTCAAAAAAAAATATCGATTTGTTTTTTAGTAAGACAGAATCAGGAAAGCAAGATACAAGCAGTAGATCTGGGAATGATGCAGATGCTGATAATGCAGATATCAGACCCATATATGACGAAGAGCCAATGACTGAGGTACAATTGACTGTTGAATGTAATATATTTGCTACAAGACAACAACATACTGAGCAACCTGAAATCATTACTGAAGGTAGGGTTGACCAGTATACTGAACAATGTCAAGTTAAAAGTCATATGCTTGATTCACCACTTGATAATAAGACAACTGAATTTTCAAGTCAATCACTCGAGTATGAAAATATTTTACTCAAAAAGACTGTTGCCCAATTTTAAAAAGATTTTTCAAGAATGGAAGCACATTGTATTGCTATTGAACTTAAATATTAAAATCAAGCTTTAAAATCGGGGCAACATAGTCAAATTTTGAATGAATCAAGTAATAAAGCCAAGATTAAAAAGGAAATTGATGTACTTGAAACAATAAACATCGAATTAGAACATAATGTGGCTAAATTACTTAAGGAAAATGAGACTTTGAAAAGGCATTACAAATATTTGTATAATTCTATTAAAATTATGAGATCTAAGACTATAGAACAGACAACTTCTTTACTTGCTACTAATGCTGATTTAAAAGCTCAGATTCAGGAAAAGGTTTTTGCAATTGATGCTTTAAAAAATGACTTAAGGAAGTTAAAAGGAAATAGTGTAGATACTAAGTTTGCTAAAATATCAGTCTTGGGGAAACTGATTTTACAATCACTATGAAACCAATCAGTTGTTAGACAACCGAATGCGTTTAAATCAGAAAGGCCTCAAATGTCAAAACCATGGTTTGCCTCCCAAGTTGATGTGAATCATAATTTGTTAAGACCAGTAACTCAACATTATTTGCCTAAGAGAAGTGAATCGGTTTTTTCAAAACATAATCATATGATTGCATCTAGCTCATCTAGGAATAGTTCTAAGAACATGCCAAGATTAAGTTCAAATGACATGGTTCATAATCATTATCTAGATAAAGCTAGGAAAAAGACACAAGAAAGAGATAGGAACTTAAAAACTAGTGTGATGCCTTCTGCTAGATTTCAAAGCACTGTTGATGATAGAAAACCAAAATCTAGGAACACTAATCACTCAACTAGGAGTTTGCATGTATCTAAGAGTAGTTGTGTAACGATAACGGTTGTGCCCATAGCAAATCACTCTAAGAATTCTAATTCTTTCTCAGATACCAAACACTTTGTTTGTTCTACATTTCATAAGTGTGTCTTTAATGCAAATCATGATGCTTGTATAACAAACTTCCTAAAAAAGTGAATTCTCATGTTAAGATTCAATCCAACAAGACTAAAAATAGTAACAAACCCGTGGAACAAAAATGTCATACTCAAAAACCTGTAAGGCTCTTCACAGGACATAGATTTTCTCCTAATAAGACTTATGTTGTGTATGAGGAAACATCTCCTATATCTGATCTTAGGTGGAAACCCACGGGTAGAATTTTCAAAACTGTTGGTCTTAGGTGGGTTGCTACGGGAAAGATACTCATTTCTTGTACAAGCAAGGATGACAGTGAACCCACACATGGTTCAAATGTAGATATCCCTAATATTCATGAATTCAAAAAAACTCTGGATTTAAGTGCAAGTACATCAATCAATGTTCAGAAGGAACAAAGTTTTAATTTAAGTGCAGGTACATCTAACAATGTCAAGCTAGATAAGTTCAAAGTGTGGTCGCTACGAAGGCTGATATCTCATAAACCAGTGTTGAAATGGATTCATAACTAATCAGAATAATGATGTTTGAACACAAGGGTTCAAGCCTCGCACCACAACATAAACAAAGGTTCATGCAGCAGAATATAATGATAATCAAAAAGTTAATGATAGAGTTGTTTCAAAGTCAATGGAGAAAATCAAGTTGTTTTAAAGTTTTCCGCTGTTACTACTGTTGATGCATCCGATAAACGTCAATAACAACAAGATTCCACTTCATCTACTTCAACTCTCGCAACAACCATCACTGCTAATGGAAACTTCGACTTGTAAATATTTTTGATCTTTCTCTTTATTTTGATTTATAAATATTTTTGAAAAAGAAAATACAAAAATATAAAATTTAGAAAAAGAAAATACAAAATCAGAAAATTTCAAAAATACCAAAAATAATCTTCTTCGACATGTCTCTCGATAATCGATAACATTTGCGCACCCAGAAATGTTGA
>BQNB010145561.1:0-15163 GCA_026074375.1 Tanacetum coccineum
AAAATTGGGCAGAGTCTTCCCTAGTCAAAACGCAACGAAATTCTTCAAAACGCAACTTGTAGTCAAAACGCAATGACCAAAACGCAATGACCAAAACGCAACCTCTAGGTCAAAACGCAACGATCAAAACGCAACCTCTAGGTCAAAACGCAATGATCAAAACGCAACGATCAAAACGCAACGAAGAATGTCACAGAAGGTCAAAACGCAACGACGAACATACAAACTTTTTCACCTAAAAACACCTAAAAATCACCCTTTTGAACGTTTTCACTTGGTTTCTTTTGCACAACTTGGTCCTAGAAGGTTATAACAACTATAAAAACACTAACTTTAACATCACAAACATGAGAATCAAAGAGTGTCAAGAATAAGACCATAAACCTTCAAAAACCAAACTTTTGATCTAAATAACCAAGGAAACGCACACACAATCTAGCTAATCATCCCATAAGCTCTGATACCAATTGTAGTATAATGGATATCATAACACAAGCAATAGATGATGGGTTGGCTACTTAATCTTAGAGAGAGAAAGTGATATTTCTAGAGAGAGAAAATGCAAGACAAAGTATTCTTATGAAATGAACAACCAACCCCTTCCCATGGCTGGAAAGGGGATTTATATACATGTGTTTGTGAGCTCTATGGGCTTGGGTATGGGCCTAACACTTGGGTAAAAGACCCGGCCCAATACCGAAAGTTATACGCTTACTTTCTGACTACGAGCTTTGCTATACTAAACAATACATGGAGGTGACCGGGTCTTTTTCATAATCCTAACAGTAAGCACTGAAGAGGTTGAAGAATGCAAAAGAAATGTTAAGATAAAGGGTGAAAAGAAAGCAACCCTCCTTAAACATTAGGCAGAAATCGGGTCACTACATATGCTGTCAGAATCACATGGTTGATTGCTGACATTGAAGACAAGTATCATGGACCCAGTGATACGCTGCACAACCCTCCCTAGCCACTCAAGATCCCTCAAAGGATTCTTGTTTCATTTCTCACGGAGATCAATACATTTCTACTGTCTCTCTCACTCCGAGTTAGACGATATTAAAAAGGTGGCAGTCCGCTCCAGCCTCCGACTACTAAAACCAAAAGTGCACTATTGAGTCTAGAGCCATGAGATCATCCATAAATCTCGTTAGGACACTAATACAAACTATGCTTGTTCATCACACACTGTGATAACAAGTAAGATCCTAAGAGTCCTACGCATTATCCTCGTGGTATTGCCAGAACATCCGAGTGATACGAAAGTACTCACAATGAAGATGGAAATCCTTCTAGAGCCATCATCAAACAAGCTCTTGGTAGGTGACATGTGAGATCCATTATGGATCAAACTTGTAACAAATGGAAAGCAACGATGGTGCGATTCTTTATGAATCAAACTTGTTCCAGGAAGTGAATTGACGAGTAGTTTTTTGGAAAACCTTTCGATGTGCTCAACAACTGATTTTCAAACACATTTACTGTGTATATCTTTCAAAACAAATGTGTTTCTGATGAAATTTGACTTTATGATATAAAAATGTCGACGTGTCATAAAAAATCCTTTCTAAGTGACACACGATTGACTTTCAAATCAATTTTTCATTAATCAGTGGGTTTTTAATTCACTGGTTCACTCCCTCCGTATTTTGTCTACTTTGAGACGCTCCGATTTTAGAACGGCTAGCACAGCTGCGAAACCCTGTCAAGGAGATTCTTCGGAATTCTACCTAATCATAGGCAGTATTTATACTGATTAACGGGGAACCGTGGTTCTTGCAACCTTATTCAACAAAAGTGAACAAAGACACTTTTGTTCGTTTATTACTAACATATACTTGTAGGAATCCTCGACGGTTGCAGCTGCTAGCAAAAGACATGTCAATTCACAACCCCATGCTCACACTTCAAACTCACTATCAAAGACATGATGATAGCTGAAAGACCTACAACACAGCTTCAACAACTCTAATGCCTGCTATTATGATCCAGAAAAGTATGAGCATGCGGGTCCGAAGGTCACAACATCACAAGAAGGCAATACTCCACAACAAGGATGATTAAGAGATTTATTGTAGATGATGATCTTAATGAAAGCTCAAAGATCATACGAGTCTAAGGAACAAAGCTCAAAGATCACTACTTCCAGTACAGAGACTGATCATGAAGAATCAAAAGACTACGAGCCAAAGTCAAAGATCAACTCATAGATTGCTAGGATTCAATTTGTATTTTCTGAGGTGACCTCCCTTAGGGGAAGATTGTTAGGATTATGAAAATCCATGTAAAAGACTCGGTCACCTCGTGTAATGTGTAATGTCTAGCATAGGTTAGCTCGTAGCATTAATATTAATCGTTTAATTACCGTATGACTTATGGTGTTGGGCCGGGTCTTTACCCACATGTTAGCCCACTCCATAGCCCACTTAGGGGCACAAAACACTTGTATTTATACCCCCTTTCGAGCCATAAGAAAGGGTTGGTTGTTCATTCTATCATACACACACATAAGGTGTATTTTCTCTTACTAGAACTCACTTTCTCTCTCTAAGATAAATTAGCCAACCCATAGATCATTCATTGTGTTATGATATCCAATATAATACAAAGAATATCATAAACATCTAGGTATTGTCATCTTTTAAATACGAACTTTATCACAATACTGATCGGTTCGTTTAGTTTGTTTAAGAGAACAAGTGATGAATATGAATTATTAATATGTTGGTATGTTATAATTGATTTAACTTATCTTATAATTTTTTCAACAAGATTTATAAAAGTAGCCCGCCCATTCGGAGATCGCCAATTATATGTCACTGTTTCAAGAGTCAAGAGTATGGAGGGATTGAAGATTTTATTTGTGATAAATATGGTAAATACCCAAAATTAACAAATAATGTGTACAAATAAGCTTTACTTTGCATTTGAACTGACAACATATAATTTTTTTATGCGGATAAATTATGAAAATTTAGTTCCTCTTATTGGGATGAACGTTCGTTTCTTTTCGTTTATTATAAATTCAATAAATAATATGTCGGTATGTTTATAATTGATTTTTTTGTAAACGAAACAAGCCCGCCCATCGGGCGGGTTATGAAACAAAATGAATAAGATTTTAGATATGAACGGTTAGATTTTTATCTAAAGTGGTTTACTCTGATTATGAGACAATGTGGTGTTATTATTTTCACTCAATTTTATGAAAGTATATTGTGCAATAAAAGAAACATTGCCATCATTTGGAGTTGATCAATTTGATCAAAAAATGATAAAGAGATGTCGGGTGGAATACGTGGTAGAGTTTTTACACACGCAAAAACATATCACTTTATTATTTGTCGTTGTGGTTGTTTATGTATGATTCTGTATTCGATATAATGTTAATAGTTAATAAGCGATAATATGTATTAACTTGAAATGTGTGTTCGTTAAAATGCTATACTGCTAATATCTTCTAGAAATATGTGTATTGGGTAATATGTATCTTTAAAATATCAGATTTTTATCAAGGCGAGCGGTTCATTATTT
Organism: Tanacetum coccineum; assembly: GCA_026074375.1. Lineage (NCBI taxonomy): Eukaryota > Viridiplantae > Streptophyta > Magnoliopsida > Asterales > Asteraceae > Tanacetum > Tanacetum coccineum. Next base: position 3,535 of record BQNB010145561.1, read on the forward strand.
TATGCATGTTGTAGGTACTTATATGGATATGTGGTTGTGTCAAGAGTCAAGAGAAGGAAGTGATTGAAGATTTTTTATTGTGATAAAGATGATAAATACACAAAATCAACAAAACGTTGTGTATAAAGAAGCTTTATTTTGTATTTGAAGTGATAACGTATACTTTGTTCTGGACACTTTAACGACTGTTATTTTCTCATATACGATGAACATTCATTATTTCGTTGTTAATGCATTCAATAAATAATATAATACATTTATAATTGATGGGAAGGGATCAAGTGAGAAGAATAAGAAGGATTTCTAGCCACACATTTTAAATAGGAATGAGAATTTTAAGGAGAGATGCATACATTTTTTAGGTGCATTTGAAATGTGTGATTGTGGTTTCTTCTTATCATTCTCATTATAAGTTTTCTTCTCATTTGATCCTTACTCTATGGTTTTCATCTAATTAATTTTTTGAAACCGATATTCACAAAACAAGCCCGCCCATCGGACGAGCTTTGCAACTATATATATATATATATATATATATATATATATATATATATATATATATATATATATATAAAATATATATATATATATAATAATATATATAGTATATATAATATATATATATATATATATATATATATAATATCACTAAAAAACAATAGTGATGCGTATTTTATTTTAAAATATATTTTATTCAAGTTTTAAATTTATAAAACTCGATTCACCTGACAAACGCACTAATGGGCAGAAAACCCGATCGTGAGTAGTGTAGAGACGGTAAATCCGAGGTCGTCCCAAGAGCTAAGTGTCAATTAGTTTTAATTTGAATTGTCACATGTTAAAAATGGTTTTAAGTTGATTTTATGAAATAACAAGAAAGTAAATATGCGAAAAGTAAAAGTAGTAGAAGATATTAGAGAGAGAAGCGTGCTAGCCTAGTCATTTCATTACTACCATTATAACTATGTTTTCTAGTGCAATGTTACACCATGGTTTCATTAGTGCCTTCTAAAGTCGACAGACCTGAATAGATATCTTTGTCTGCCTTATAATTCCTACGATCCTGAATCCCCCGAAAGTCATGAAGGTATGGCAACCAGGTCATAGTGATTAATCCCAACTATCCCAAGAACTAGTCTAATAACCTATACAAATTATTAACCCTCTTTGAAAGAGTTCTTGTGCTTTTTAAGTATATTAGGTGATAGAGGCGGTAACAGAGTTAGTTCCTACACTATGGTTGGAATGATCAACCTTCCTTAGTACCCTGCTAATCTCATGTTCAAGTGGTAATCTAATAACAGGATTAACATGATCTAAACCACCCGCAATACTACAAAAACTCAGGGTTACACGATAGTCAAAAGGATATCCAACGAAACCATGATCTAACAGGAAACAAACATTATAACAATAGTAGTTCCATGACTAGGCTAGCACTTGAAGTGCTTTGCCGCTCAGAGCAACAACAAAGCAAGAATTAATAAAGATAATCATGGATGGAAAACTCATAATTCTTACAGAAGTTGTTTATGAACGATTAAATACAAAAGTAAGTTTAAGTGTGATCTCCCTTGGACTTCTTGTGGAATTCTTCGAGCTATGGAGGCCTTGATCACCCCTTAGATCTGTGGTGGAATGGTTGATATCAAATTGTCTGAATGAGGCCTCTATTTATAGATTTCGAATAGTTTACGGCGTAACCTTTTAGAGGTTTACGCCGTAAACTGCTGACGTGCACTTTCCATCTTGCAGGCTTAAAGGATGTTACGGCGTAATCAAGTGTCCACGTTACGCCGTAATGCTGACTCAGATAACTCATCCTTCCATATTAATAATGTTACGGCGTAAACCTTGCGTGTGGTTACGCCGTAATCTTGCTGGGTGACGTGTCTTGCCTTGAATAGGTTACGGCGTAACACTATCGTAGGGGTTACGCCGTAAAGTCTCGTAAGAATCCGTGTTTTCTTCATTTTTTGGTCCTTTTCCCGTGTTTCTTGTCACATACTTGCATTTTACCTGAAAATAACAAAATAACCGTAAAAGTATCGAATTCAAGTATTTATAAGACAATTGCAAGTATTTTTAGGGGAAAATTGACACTAAAAAGTATCAAATATTTGATGTTATCAAATATCCCCCCACTTGACTTCTGCTTGCCCTCAAGTAGACCTGTTAGAATAGTTTATAAAAAGATTTCTCTGATTTAACTCAAAGAAATGAATCTATAAAAGACTTATGCTAGAAACATCAAAGCCGAACACCTCACGAGATGGGGATCAAAAACCACTCAACTCTCAACTAGTCTAAGTGTTCATTTTTAGATTAAAACCAAAAATAATAATAATCCTCAAGAAGGTGAAAATTGTGTAAACTTTAAAACTTTAGATGTCGATGTGTTATGAAATGATGTCAAGTCGGGACGGACAAGTAGGAGGGGAGTAGAGAGAGCGGAGGCAAGGGCTAGTCTCACACAACAATATATATGATAATAATAAATAAGGAAGAGATGGAAAGATCAAACCGAGACACAAGGATTTATAGTGGTTCGGCTACGAAGCTCCTCTTCGCCCTACTTCGCTCTCTGAGTATTCGACTCAGAAGTTTAATGCAATATATCAACAAACTCCTTTCTGGCGGAGAAAATCGTACAAGTCCTTACAATGTTTTTCGACACTAAGCTAAATGTCGAGTTCTTTTAAAGATAGAACTAAACCTTTCACACTTATACTTTAAGGCTTAAAATACGAACCCACTCACTAACTTATTTTCAGGACCAAAATACTAACCCACTCACTAACTTATTTTCAGGACTCAAATACTAACCCGATTTAACTAATAAATATGATTGATGGATATGGACTCGATCTACACAATAGTTGTAACAAATGTTACGACAACTAAAACTAGCCCATATCAACTCGTATCTTTAAGATATCATGAGTTATTGACTTGCAATCACAACACATAGATCTCGAAGGAAGATCCCAATTCTCAGAGCCCGATAGGCCGGGAGAAAGGGATGGAAGAGAAAGACTTCCTTCTTAGCTATCCAAAAATAAAGGAGGGGGGAGGGGGAAGGGGGAGATAACTTTATGGCTCAGGGGCTGGAAATGGGCTTTTCTGTCTTTTCGGGGAAATCTAATCAAGAGAGCTAGCTTCGGTCTCACGTAGCTCACCTAAGAAAGGACGGAGATGTCGAGTGAGGATTGGCTGAGGGGAGGTCATGATGTACCTAAGTCCAGGAGCGGATCCTTTTGCCTGGAATGACTGACGTCAAGTGCCACATTAGATAGAACAATTCCCTATCAATGGAAGCCTTAAACAAGAAGCTACAACTCGAAGGCTAATTCATGCTTTGCCAATGAGTGATGTTATTTTGCTTAATATCCTAAGTTAGGAATAAGATCACTACTTATCCCGCCACAAAGCGATTCAAATCTCTTTTCCATAGGCGCGTACTCTGACTTAAACAGCTTCGCTTCCTTCCCCAGATGCATGAGGGAGTGGGAAAGCTGCAATAATTTTTCAAAAAAGCCCGCTTCTCTTTGTCTTCGAGCTTTAATTCTTCAATCCACTGATTCAACAAGTGTAATGATCAAGGTAATGTGGATTAATGTTACTGAAAATATACTGAGAAAATAATGGGAAGAAGCGGTTCTTAGTGTGAGAAATGAGCTTCTATTTATAGGCAAGAAAACCGACCCCGCTCCTCCACAGTGCGACGATTTCCTTCTATATAAGGTAACCGTCCACCTTTAAGGAAACCGTCCGTACAAACAGACAACTGATTTTTGTCCTTTTGTGGTTACTTGCAAATTTTGCCATAATCTTTAAAGATTAAGCTTCTAGAAGATGAATTCAAAATTTGAATTTGTTTAAATCATTTTTCATTTATTTTAATTGGTTTGTATATTGTTTAAAGAATGTTTAGTTCTTTGTAAATTGTAAAGTGTATGAAAAATATTTATTTGATCATTACTTTAACTAGTTTAATAATCATTATTCATACTTTAAGTGATGTTGTGTCGAAATGAAATTTTACGACGAAAAACTTGTTTACGCAAACTTTTACGTAAGACATTTTTGTATATTGCTATTATCAAAAGATAAAGAAACGATAAAATATAAATAACGTTTTTAGACATTATTTATATTAACAAAATTAAGCTTATTAATTAACAATACTTACATAAATTTTGAAGCTTTGTTTTGCAATGAGACAGTAAACCCAATTCTTCGTCGGAAAACCCAAAAGATCGAAGGAGTTTACCGTTGTGTGTGTGTGTTGGTAAGCTGAATCTTGTGGAAAGTAGGTATTTTGATCGATGATTTCTGGACAGTGTGATAGAATGAATGGGATCTATCTCGATGAAGGATAACACGGGTTTTGGTGACTCGCCTATTCACGTGTTTGACATAGATAACATGGGAGGGAAAAGATAGCGCGATTTACTGTAACAAGTGTAGGAATAATATAGTATTTTATTCAATGTGCTTCTTATAAATGTATATTAGTATAATATAATATAATCTTAAAATTTTTTAATAATATAATCATTCCGTTAAGGAAAAACTAAGCCAAGGAGAATCCAAGATAATTAAACTTAGCCTTCCTAATTCAATAATTGACCCGTCAGGTTAGTGGTAATAACCTCTCATAAGACGCGTATTCTGCCGAGTTGGCATACATTCGACGCGTCTTCATTATTGGAGACATCTAAATCGACGCGTCTTTGAAGGTTTTTGAGCAAAAGTTGATCGTCTAGACAACCAACTTCTTTTTCTTTCGTTGTGAGTGTTTTGCGAGGTATATTTATGTATAAGTGGTGTATATATTTTTTTTGGATGGTTTTGGTTGTTGGTGGTGATCTATGTTGGTGGTGATGTTGGTTGAAAATAATTGACTGTGATGCTGAATCACAAGGAAACATGTCTCATCGATAAGTCTAAAAACCGGGGGGAAATTTGAAAAGGCCCACGTTTGGTGACTGCACAAATGTTGATGGGCAAACGAGTATAGAGTCCATAAACAAACACACTTGGGCCTTACAAGTTACAACTAGGGTTTTAAAGTTTTAACCTACATCTTATCATCATCCCTTCTTTATAAGCCGCTCTTCTCATCTCCATTACTCAAACAAATCTCAAACGAATGTATCTCTGCCGTTTTTGATATCCATCTACACTTTTACATCTTAAATTCACATGTTTATTAAGGAACCAAATGAGGAATATGGATATACTTCTCACGACGGTCGTCTGAGAATCACACACACACTCTTTCGTAGGGTGTTGTTTGATTAATTGATGCATTCATCCACTTTTTCTGATGGTAATACATTTATTTGAGCATAATGATGATTGTTTTTTATTCCGATTAATTCATGAATGGATTATCAAACCTCCTACTCATTCTGAATGCTCTCTTAGTGTCTCTAGTTTTATATATTTTCGCTATCTCTTTATTTGATTAAAATTTATATGTTTGTATTTGCAAATGATGATAACAAGACAGGGACATCAGAACTCCAAATTTATTAATTTGGATTTAATGTTCGACTAAGTCTATAATGGGAATCTCTTTGATGCAAATTTTTTTATCTAACATTGTTTTAAAAACCTTTTACAGTTGCTTGCGTATGTTTTTTGCTTTTGATTTTTGCAACAACTTGTGTCTTATTATATTTTTATTTTATCAAAAAAAAATTTGTTTCTTAGAATGCAAATGTTGATAACAAGACAGGGACATCAGAACTCCAATTTATTTATTGGTTTATAATGTTCGACCAAGTCTATAATGGGAATCTCTTTGATGCATTGTTTTTTTAACAACTATATTTATAATGGTTATTGCCCATGATGGTTTATAAATATACTTTGAGTTAACACTCTGAAAACAATCTAATCTGAGGCAATTTCTTCATTCTTCTTTACAATAAGATATGATTTTTAATGATATTCAATGTTAAGTTATATTCTTTTATTACTGTATTGTGGTGCAAGTAAAAGTATAGTGGTTTGGAATTTACTTCTTTGTGCTTTGTGCATTTGATGCTGTCTTGCACTTGTATTTAAGTTGCTACTTCCATAACAACCACACAGTAGTATTTGTATGTTAGGAAAGTCTTGTTCTGGTTGATGTTGTATTAGAATTTTACCGGAGCATAAAGAAGATTGTTTTTATTCCGATTTATTTCATGATTCATTATCAAAAACCTTTTCACTACTCATCATCTGATGTTACTATCTTATTTTATATCTTTACAGTAACATCGTTTTTATTATGTTTCTTGCTTCCAATACTAAACATGTTAACTATCTTTGAAAAATATATCTTAAACTAGAGTTAATAATACCTGTTAATCTTGGTATGAAATATGACCCATTGGTTAAAGTTATCAACTTTACATGCCTTTTGGGATGAAAAATTACCCTAGATTAACTTTTTCCTTCTGTGATTAACTCTATTTTTTGGTGGAAAACTAAAGGAATATCATAGAAAGATATATATTTATGGTGAATATTAATTATAACATTGAATAATAAATGGCTAAGGCTTCTCCAGCTGAAGTTACCCGGGGAGGCGAGGCGATTCTTTAATTATGATGTACATGTCCTAATTGAGGTATCCTCTTCTGACCTTTTTTTTGCCCAAATCCAGAAGTGCACCTTGTGAGTTTTTAACAATAAACCTGTTAAAAAGACTGTTATGAGATTTTAGAGTCTGGTATGTTCTTTGAACTGTGTTCTTGCCCAGTGATGGAAAATCATTTTCATTGATGAGGTTTTTTGGTGTTGCCTTTTTTCATCTGTCGTTCCTTTGCCATGAACAAAAAATTTGCTCTCACCGGCATTCATGTTGACACAACTGTTTTTTCGTGGCGAAGTTGAACGACATCTGATAAATTGCTACCATCAGATGTAAATCCTTGTATGATTCAATAAGCTATGAGATCTGAGGGCAATGTTTTTCTTTGAGCTCGTCATTTCTGTTTTTAACTTGTTAACTTAAGCACATTCGAAGGCTTGGCAAAATCAATATATCTCAACTTTGTTGAGCTCAAAAGTTGTGCGAGATATAATGTTGTCTTTTTTGATTAAGTTCACTGGCTTTGTTTGCTATGTGATTTCCAAAATTGACGAAAATTTTGAACACAAAATTACCTGCTTGTGTTACATTCTGGTAATCTTGTACCAACCGTGTTATTTTTTAAGTCATCCTTATGGTAAAGCTGGATTGTTTTTCATTGCATAATTTTTTCTTTTCCACTGTCTTCACTTACACTTTGGCGGGTTGTGCACGGGTCTTCACCTAAGAGGAAGACTTGTAAACATTTCCATTTAGCTGCCATTTGCATTTAGCAATCTGGTCCGCCATTTATCTTTAATCTTGTTTATATATAGTATGATTTAATGAACACTTATATTTTTTAATTTTCATTATTCTTCGTGGTGTTACCCTCTCCTTGTGATATGACAATTGGTTTTGCATCTGTTTACCCTCTCCTTGTGATAAATTTATGATTATTCAAGGAGATATAACTGATGCATATAGTTAGTAACAGTAAGGCTTACCAACGCATTGCATGATGTATTTTGCATTAGTGTCAAATGGTCCTTCCTATATTCATTTTTATTTTATAAATTTTGTAATTTTTTTGTTTTATTTTTATATATTGGCAAATGATGTAAACTCAGTTTTATGCTTAACACACTGATTAACCATGGTGACTACAAACTCCGCTTATTAACTGATGCCAAATAGTTCTATGCTATTTTAATACTTTTGTTTTTATTTTGGAAAGCAAATGATGCTACATATAAATCTTAATACTACACACTGAATATTTTCATGTTGATAACAATTCTCAGTCTGTTCTGATGCTTTCTAAGTTTTTGAAGATAAAATACTTGTGTTTTGAAAAATCCTGTTTTTTTATGTTGGATGGAATGTATTTTTGTGTGTGTCGATGATGAGATATTTAGCAGACGGGCGGTCTGAAATGATGCCATGTTGATTGTCTGCGTAATCTCCAATTAATTGGATTAAACTCTGAGATTATTTGATGTTTGAAATTTGTTGTTGAAAACTTTCTCTATGATGAATATGCCAATATATTTATGTCTGGACTTATGAGATATTGTCTATGAACTTATGCGCATTCTTCTGTGCCTAGTTCATCATCAGTTATTTAGAGGTGCCAAAATAGGTGGGTTAAGTCAAAATGGGAAAACGAGCATGTGTCAAAACCAGCGGCTTATTCAAGATTTGTACCTGTGCGAGGCACAATTTTGGCTTAAGAAAGAATCAAAAATTTGTAACGAACATTGGATAAAAACTACTATGTTATCGATTTTTTGTGTGCAGAGACGTGAAATATTAACGTGTGGTTCCACCAACCTACTTGCTTTATTAATGCCAAAACGTATACACACAGGACCAATCATCTGAAATACATGTTAACATAGATGTTAACAATGCAGCCCCTGTCCTTGATGTTCTGTAAAATCCGTTTACAGATTTTTTTAACAGTACTTAAAATTGCGTCGAAACAAACATTCAGTTTTGATGAAGTGCTATCACGAACTTTTTCCAGTTAAATATAAACATTTGGCATCTACGAGTATTGCCATCAAACTTGTCATTTTGAAATCATTTTTCAACACATTTGGTTATAAAGATGGGATATTTCTTTGGGCGATATGGGATAAAGTGAGAAGTAAATTAAAATAAAAAGTGGTGAGAAATGACTAAAACACACATTTAGATGCATTTTTATCTCTAGATGCATCATTTAGAGTTTCGAAAGTTAATTTGATGTGTAGATGATGCAAATTGATTTTTATGATTTTGGCACATTTAGAGTATTAAAAAACAAAAAAATAATGAAATGTATCTAAAATACGTATATGTATCTAATTAAAAGTTAGAAAACACATTATGATGCATTATAATGCATCTAAAGTTATAAAGATGCATCTAATTTAAGTTGTCATATTTTTAATATGCGGTTATAGTTACTTCTTATCTTTATTTTAAGGGAACTTTTTATTTGATCCTCACTATTTCTTTGGGAAAAACTCATAAAATTACTCCTTTCGTTTTAAAATTATTGTCTTTTAATAAAAAAACAAACATTTTAAAAAAAATGCATTTATTACTGTTTTTCTTACTTTTTAGATAGTTTTATTCTTAGTTAATTAATTAAAATATTTTTTAAATTTATAAACTTAATCAAACTTTCTTATTTATTTTTCGTAGTGAGCAATTAAATTATGACATCTCCAAAAAGAAAAATGAACTATTTATTAATTTGGTAAGGAGGGAGTACTACCGAACCAATGATCCCAACAATTACAAAGTGACAGAATCGAATAACGGTGTGTTAGGCCATGTCACATTATGAATATTATAAAGCCTATCAGGCACTTTTTTTTATACAAAAAGTGATTTGTTTAAGACAACAGATTTGTAAAGTGAGGATATTTACAAATGCTATGATTTCTTCTGTCATCGCTAAAAACAAAAAGAGAAAATCATGTTGTGCACTTGTCTTTGTTCATGTATCAACGACAACCAAATGGACCATGGATATGTTTGAGGAAATGGGCTGGAGTTAAAGATTTTATTATAAGCTGAAGTTGAAATTTGTATTTTTGTAAACTTATTTGGCAAATGGGCTGAGCTGAGGCTTATTATTGCAAAATTACTAAAAAAATATAATTAAATACGTTTTTGATATATATGTTAGATATTTTTGTGAGTATATAAGTAATTTAATGTTTAAAAGTCTCGGGCTAAAGTTTTTAGCTCCTTTTATGAATGTGGGACTTATTACTTATAGAGACTTATGAATTATAAGTCCTTTCATAAGCCCGTGTGACAAATGAGACTTATAAGTCGACTTATTTTAAAAACCCATACCCCAATAAGAGTTTTCGGTACGATAGTTTTTTTTGGCGTTTTGGCACGAAAACGCCACGTGAAAACGCCAACACCACAACAGACTTCGTGTTTTCGTGTCTTGCGCCGATATAACCAGCCCAGATGGTCGTGCGAAAACGCCTCACGAAAATGCGAGGACCACAACAGACGCACGTTTTCGTGCATTAATTTTTTTTTTGAAATTTGAAATTGTAGATAGAAGGCAACGGCTAGAAATTTTAATGGCTACTAAACTAGCCGTTTTTTTTTTTTTTGCTTCATTTTTGACCCATTTTCACACTATAAAAACCAAACGCATTTACCACTTTATACCATACTTTTCTTAAAACTTCTATCTTTTTATACTACCCCTTCCAATTATATAAAACTTCACCAAAATGAATCCTAATCAATGGATAAACAACTACTTCAACGAGCTACAAATATCGACACACAATTACCTAATTCTTCCTCTTCGTCTAATTCAAATACTCCATCATCCGCAAACTCCATCACCATTAATACAAATCAAATTCTGACACGCCTCAATATACCAAACCCATTCGCCAACTTTCAAGCCCCATCTCCAAACCCATTCATGAATTGTAATCCCGAGCAATTTTCTACATGGTTTTCACAAACGCAATCTTTTCAACAATTCCAACAATCTCAAAAATATCCTGAACATTCGTCTCAAGTGAATGAACCCGACAAGGGCGGCCCGTCACACAAACAAGGCCGAAAAAAATCCATGGCCAAGAAAATACGGGTAAAAAAAATGATAATCGGGAAAGAAAAAACCTTTTGGACTTAAGACGAGGAACAACTTTTGGCGGAATGTTTCATAGAAATATCCGAAGATCCGAAAAATGAGAATGACCAAGCGAGAGATACTTTTTGGTACAAAATTCTCGACGTGTACAACGAGCAAGCCGAGGAAAATGGTTGAAAGGTGCGAAACAAAAATATGTTGACGGGTAAGTGGACGTCGATGAATCGAGATGTAAACAAGTTTAACTCGATTTATGACCAAACCAGACTTCTAAGTGGTGAAAATGAAGACGATTTGTTCGCACGGGTACTAATATTTTTTAAAGATCAAACCGGAAGAGAATTTACGCATAGGAGTGCGTGGCTTTTTTTGAAAAATAAATTCAAATGGAAAAACCCCGAGTCTACGCAAGCAGGAAGATCCCGGGGACGGGTAACTGAAGAAGAGCCGAAAATGTTTGGAGAGGATGTTATCCCGCGTCCACCCGGGGCTCCTCGAAGAGCAAAAGTTCAACGTTCTACAAGCTCAACATCCGCCACTTCCAGTTCACTAAAAGAGAAATTTACCGAGTTGATGCAACACAAATAAATTTGGACCGTGAAGCGAAAAAAGAACACATGGAGCGCGAGCTAGCCGCGCGTCTCTCGGTTTGCGAAATTCAAAAAAGAAACGAAGAATTGAAGATACTAACTTTCGACACTACGGGGATGAACCCGGCGGACGCGGCGAAGATCGAGGCTTTGAAAGACGCGGCCCGGGCTAAATATTTTAGTTTCTAAATTGTTGTCGCATTTTATTTATATGTATTTTTTTTATTTAAGTTTATGTATTTTTTTATTTAAGTTTATGTAATGTTTTTTTAGTTATTAATGAAATTAGAATTTGAATTTTATGTAAAAAAAAGTTTTTTTTATATGTATAGAAATTGA
>BQNB010145562.1:0-16701 GCA_026074375.1 Tanacetum coccineum
GTAAAGTGAGCTTTCTTTTTATTAAACAATTTAGGGGTTATTGGTTCCACATCAATCTTAAGCATTTCTGGATCACTAGGGTGTTTTGTAACATCGTCAGCAACTAGAGCTTTTCCTTAAATCATCCTTAAGATCTTCAATTACCAAAACTTTTTCCTGAAGACTAGCATTTAAATCAGAGATTTCCATAGACTTTAGATTGACTTGATTAATTAAATCATCACATTGTTCTTTCGATCAAATACGTGCTGGTTTAATCGAGTCATAAAGTTGCTTATAGGTCTGTTTCAAATGCTTATTCTCAGCAATAAGGTTTGACACCCTATGATCCAATTCAATATTTATTGTTTCAATCTCCTCTAAGTCCTTTTTAATCTTATCCTCATTTATTTTTCCACTTAGAGATATTCTCTCTTTTAACTTCTTTATGACCGTGTCTTTCTCTTGGGACTAAGCTTTCAATTCATTTAATTTAAACAATTGATCAAAACTTGGAGCACTTTGATTTGAAACAGAATTGTCCCTTTGAAAAATTTCCTGATTAAGTTGAGTATCAACTTCTAAATGGATGCAATGTTTTTCAAGAGTGGTAAAACTTTTGAACAGTTTATCGTAAATCTTTTTTTCAAAGAAATCTTTTTTGTTGAAAAGCTCAGTCTCAAGTTTTAGACACTTTTCACATTCATGCACATTCACAGAGATATTATCCACAGAAGAATTCATAATTATGTTCACAATATCTTTGTTAATGACTTGTTCCAAGAGTCGTTCGTTTTCGTTCAAAATTTATTCATTTTAACTTCAAATTTTTTTGACTCTAAACAATGTTGTTCCACAGCCTGTTCCATTTGATGAAAGACATTTTGGACTTCAGAAAGTTCATCAATTTAATTATTGATCGAAGTATTGAATATGTCCTTCTTGCTTTTACATTATGGAATTATTTAATCCCTAAATAGGCTTTGTATGTCAAAACCCTCTCGAGCCCTCATGATGGCTGGGGCTCGTGGTTCGTTCTTTGACAAACCATGTCAACAATTATAGACAAGATGGTTTTTAAGTTTTTTCAAACTCGTATTTACCATGCTGACTATAGGAAGTTCTTTCGGAACCTCAACTTTGGTGGGCCTGCAAGAAGGACTTAGATCCTGTAGAATTAATAATATTCTCAGACCAATATGGCTTGTTCAGCAGATAATGTTTGTGGAACAAATCATTTTTCAAAATCTTGAGAAAGTTGGTTGAGAACAACATAATCAACTGGTGTGGTATTAACTTTCTTTTCTAAAACCATTGGATCTTGTGTTTAAAAGCATTTTTGAACAACTCTCTTCAGCAAGCATTAGGGTCTCTTTAGAGTCAGGAATCACAATAGCACTAGTGTTCTTAATGACATTACCATCATAAAGCTTTGGTTCCAACTGCTGAGCTTTCTTCAGATAGAAAGGATTTTGAAAACCTAGAGCTTGTTTAGTGGTATGGTCATAGAAAAACTGTGGTTTTGTCAACATATGAACAGTTTGTGCTGATTGATCTCTTTTATAAACAATATTATCTAGCTGTTTGATCTTCTTTTCTAAAGCAATTTCTCTATCAATGTTTCTAGATTCTTCTTTTTTAAAATCATTTTTGAGAAGAGTAACTGTTTGCATTAAAGATTCCTTTTCTTTTAAATGTTCAGAAAGAGTTTGTTTAAGACGATCAATCTCGACAGACTGTTCACATGAATCTGAAATGTTATCTTTACTTTTTAAATCAACATTTTGTCCTTCTTTCAAAACTTTAACTTGTTCTTTATATCTTTCAAGCTTAGCAGTTAAAGTATCATTGACACTTTTATTGTCCAGATTAATCTTGGTGAAATTAATTACTTGGCTTTTTAGTTGTTCAATCACAGATAATTTAATGTAATTTGTGTGCAAATAAGTTAGAATTCTATACACTATGCCTGTGTGATTCTGTCACATACTAAGAATAAGGAATGATATTGCTATCACTGGTTATTTCAGTCTCTGAATGGTTCACAACACTCGACTGTTCAGAAGATGACATCACCTGCATACCTTGATTAATCATGTTATTATCCACATTATCAGGATTATGTACCTCAACGAGAGCATCTGAACCATAATGAGAATATTAGCATGAGATTCAACTTTGGCAGTGTTGAGTTCATCACTATCTGAGTATATGCTTCCAAATCATCGGTTGATAAGCAACATTGGGAGATTGACAGTCTGTGTGGCTTTGACCTTCTGCAGTTCCTAGATCTGCAAAATAGCTAGTTCTTCCTCATGTTTGAATTTGACCCATTTGCTTGAGCTTGTTCCACAAATACTTTATCCTTAAATATGAATCATACCGATTCCTTATTTCGGTCAACACTCGATGAAACACGGCTTTCTCGGTTAACTCTTGAACCTGCGTATCCGGTCAACACTAGAAAACTGCGTATTCGGTCAACTCTTGAAGCTGCGTATCTGGTCAACACTCGAAGTTGCGTATCTGGTTAACACTCGAAGCTGCGTATCCGGTCAATACTTGAAGCTGCATATCCGGTCAACACTTGGAGCTGCGTATCGGGTCAACACTTGAAGCTGCGTATTCGGTCAACACTTGAAGCTGTGTATTCGGTCAACACTTGAAGCTGCGTATCCGGTTAACACTAGGACGAAACACAAATTTTTCAAGACATAAAAAACACATTTTTGATTGTTTTTCCTAAATTTTCTTGTACAACTAGTATTACTAAACCTATAGGTACCTTAAAAATGTAAACTTTATGGTTTTTTAAGCAAAAAATTTCAAAATCAAGATTTGTACTTTATAAGGTATTTTGAAAATAAAAGTTGTAAAACAAATGATGTTTTTCTTGATTCAATGCTTATACACCTATATCCTAAAGTACTAGTTCTATTTATCATGGTAAAAGTGATCCTTTAGTGCACACAAAAGCTTCAAAAACAAAGAAAGAACAAGAAGGACGTGCGGTTTAAGAAAAAAGAAACAAAAAAACAAAACACAAAATTCTAAACAAATCAACTCCATGCTCTGATACCAATTGAAAAATAATCTATTACATACAAGTTAGGGAAGTGAGATTGTTTTTAGAGAGAGAGTGGTTGTTTTTGAACATTTTAGAGAGAGAAAGTAAACATGAAAGAAAATGCATTAAGTGTATGAAATAATGAACAACCAACCACCTCTCCAAGGCATGGAGAGGTGTATAAATACTTACATGCGGATCGTGGGCTTGGGCTTGCAATGGGTTTATCACGTGCCTATTAGCTAACCCAGCCTAGTAAGTTTCCAAAACTAACTAAAAGAGCTATCTAATGATATTCACTTAGAAGTGTCCGACACTTTCGCTGTTCATAACATTGATGATTTAGGGGTGACTAGAACTTTATGTAAGTTAAAGGACGATTATGGGTAGGTAAAGATGTGTTGGGTTTTGATCATGTATATGATATTTATAAGCTGGAAATACGTGAGCCTGCGGGGTCACACACGTTACACATTTAAGTATTACTTTATTAATGTGAATAATAATATAAATGTATATTTATTATTTATATTGATATATTATTCGACGAATGAACACTAACGGTCGTTAATTAGTTAATTAATTGTAACTAACTAATAAGGCTTTTTAATTAATGGGTAATTAACCATAAATAATTAGAAAAGTCAAAATAGTAAACCTTTTGGGGTGTTGGACTTTGTATCGGACGGTTAGGGAGGCAGTGGGTTTGGTTAGGTTTTGGTGCTACTTTTTCCTACATCGGTATCTATTTTGGTAAACCCTAAATACATCCCTTCTATAAGGAGGATCCTAGAGTTTTATTATTTTAATCTTGGTTTTCTCTCCTCTTGAAGTTCGATCGCAGTAAAAAAATCCCTAGGGGATTTTGGTTTTGTTTTATTGGTGCTTTCATATTCGTTGGTCAAGAATCTAGCGTTCAGAGTGATATGCTCAGACGTGTTGTGTTGAATTTGTGTAGGTTACTTCCTTTTAATAACTAGAAGTAGTTTTCGGTAAAGCGCGTTTATTGCACACGTGCGTGTACTTCAAGATCATCGTTCTTCACTATCTTGGCTGCTAACGGTATGTTTCCTTATTTATGTTTTATATGTTAATTAATATGCTATATGAATAGATCCGATGCGTAGCTCGTAGAATATTAATTGTAATATTATTTGTTATTAGATAACAATTTCCAACCTGTGGCATCACGAGCCAGTCATATAGCGTAGTAATTACATAAAAAAACGTAAATATATGTAAAATATGCGACTCATATGTGTTATTTGTTGTCTTTTTATGTGAAATTTATTTTGGGAAATTATTTAGTGAAATAATCTTGCTTTACTTGGTCACATAAATAAGGAAATAATATATATGGATATATTTTACATATTATGTAAAATCTGTTGCCTATATTGTGTAAATTATTTCCTTTTATGTGAAGTTATTTTAGAAAATTATTTAGTGAAATAATCTTGCTTAAAATTGGTCACATAATTATGGTAATAATATATAGGATATATTTTACATGTTCTCTAAATATTATGTAAAATCTGCTGCCTATATATGTGTAATTGCTACCCTTTATGTGAAAATTTATTTTAGAAAATTATTTATAGAAATAATCTTGCTTA
Organism: Tanacetum coccineum; assembly: GCA_026074375.1. NCBI lineage: Eukaryota > Viridiplantae > Streptophyta > Magnoliopsida > Asterales > Asteraceae > Tanacetum > Tanacetum coccineum. The sequence continues at coordinate 4,663 of BQNB010145562.1, forward strand.
AAATTGGTCACATAATTATGGTAATAATATGTAAGATATATTTCACATAATCTTCTAAAAATGTTTAAAATAGTTTTACTTACGTTTTAGATTTGCTATAAATATTTGTTGCTTATTTATCATGTCACAAATTGTCAACCATGGATCACATGCATGTAACCCATGGTTTATAAAGCTTAAATATTTATATGCATGAGAATTGGTTATGAGAATTATTTAATTGCAATATTCGGGAAGACCCTTTTGTTGAATTAACTGCATAACTGATGAGTTTAGTATGATTAATTTTGTTTAATATGTTTTGCATGTTTTATATTTATTGCGATTTTATATAATTATGCAGAAACGATTTTCAAAAATTAATATGGACTAAAAGTACATGATTTTTATTGTGTGTATATTGATACATACACTTTGTAAAATCATGGACTATATACGTAAACATTGTAACTTTCTTGCAAAACGTTCTATAACGCAGGGGTGGTTTCCGCAAGGGAACCCGCGACGGAACATGTCGAATACACAATATTTACATAAACGATTTTTTAGCAGTATTTTAAGTATGTCGTTAATCGTTACTGTGGTTTGATTATTTCACGTGGGGAATTAATCTTATCCGTAGTAAGATTGTTTATAAATGGCAATCCTAATTTTATAAATGGCATAAAAATTTATAAAATTGAGGGATTTATAGAAAGATTTTAAAATAAGTAAAAATGGAAAGGTTTTAAAATTGAATAGTGTCATAAGATTGTATGCATGCTTCCTTATACACAAATTTTGATAACATTGTTTTTATCAAATTCTAACTGAAAAATTAAGTCTGTATGCCATCCAAGTATGGGATCACTTGAGTTTGTTTTTTACTTTAAGACAGTCTTAGATGAATTGCAAAAACAAGATAATATAACAATCGCATGGTTAGACCTGAGACTGTAAAATTACAGATTTTGTATTGGACGACTTATATCGAGTATGGTTGGTCAGACCTTCGACCCGAGGCATACGATGGGGTGAAACATGCTACTAGACAGTATAATTTTGGATTATTATCGCCCGGTGCCATAATGGCTTAAGGAGTTGCAGATTGTTGGCAATTATCTCACGCATATTACCTTTTGGGTTATACCATTTCTAGTAGATCAACTGCATTAATGGTATATCGTCAAGTTGGATCTTAGACCCTTATAAAGTTAATTGTTTATTTTCATAATAAACATGGGTAGTTAATTTTTAAGGGATGAATTATCGAAAATATTGAAAATGAACTTTGCAAGTTCTTTTAATGTATTAATGCAACATATACCGTAAACGGGTTTGTTCTTACTTGTGGAAGACAAACTGTGTCTATTTTCCTTGGGAAAATAAGACTATTTCCTATACTTTTTACTGGTAGAAAAAGTTATAATAGGAATGAAAGAATTATCCTAAATTCTATTCAAACTCATACCAAACTTCATGTTAAGTTAAATCGGACTTCTTATTCTTTCAAGATTGATTCAATATCCCTTTTCGATTTTGAAATCTTTGAATTATAATAAGAAACTTGGATAACTAAAGAACTTGTGTCTATAGCTACCAAGAATAAAATATATTGTTGTAAACAAGACATATTATGAGGTTTGATGGAAGACGAAATTCACCGCTATACTATATAAAGGCAATAAACTAATAGAAACTGTGTCTATAGTTGCTTTCCTTAAACCAGTAAGAGACGCTACACACCCTTGAGGTAAAGTGAGCTGATAAAGGAGGAATTGCATGCCAAATTTTCAAGTTAATAAGTAGCTAAGATGGCTAGAACTTGAACACACTTCCTTGAATATCTAAGTACTTGTTTACTAGTCCATGTGACTCACACTAGCAATAATGTGTAGACATTCAAGAATTGGAAAGATAGATAAAGTGCTACTTACTTTTCACTAGTGACAGAACATTTACACTGTTGTCTGATCTAGTGGGTTTTTGCATGAGGTGTCTTTTTTTTCACTTTTTCGTCGTTTAACCCCCAAAATCATGTGTTTATGCCCAAAATAGGTACTTAATCGTTCCTTTTCAGGTATTTCTCATTTGGAAGACATTTGGATGAATTACACGTGACTTGGGCTCATTTGGAGAAGAAACGGACGAGATTACAAACCAACACCAAGACTCTTGAAGATTTGTGCTCACAGAGCCTGGAGACGGCGTCACAAGCCATACACGACGCCGTCACAACTCATCCAGTGACGGCGTCACATATTTCAAGACGGCGTCAGCCCGCACCGACTCAAACGCAGATCTAGAAGATTCATTTTACGACGGCGTCACGATTAAAATGCGACGCCGTCGCGTCGATTTTCTTATATATACAAACCCGAATTTAGGGTTTTGAGTGTGTAACTTTAGAATAAAAAGAGGGTACGAACCCTAGTTCGTTTAGCAGCTGTAGGAGACGATTTTAGGGCCTAAAAACCCTATTGTACCTCTTCCAATTCATGTTTTAATCAAGTAAGGTTTACTTAATCATTCAATATGTCTATGTGTTGTGTGATTTATTGCTCTTGCTTTATTCTTAACATGCTTGGCTAAACCTATTATTGTGTTTATTTATGATTGTATGAAACCTAGAATGTAGATCTTAGTGGTGTTGCTTCTTGTGATGGATGTGCACGTTAGGTCTTAGAAAACCAGCTTTTGTCTGCATCGCTGTTGATATGTCTAGGGAAATGTGATTGTGTAGAAAGGATACCATCGGTAAACAGTCTTCATACGACATTGCCCTCTAATATGGTTGGATCCACTTTTAATGTATTTCACATGCACTTAGTAAACTCCTAGGGGCCGTGTAATAGTCTTCATACTACCTTCCATGTGCGTTGCTCTAGCGGCATATGACGGGTTCGTGTAATTCGTTCATGCTTTAGGAAATAATTACATAAGATTTCATAAGTTGTGACAAAGGCCCAACAACACTAGGAGAAGCAATCTAGGGAGTAATACATGATTAAATAGACACAATCTTTTATCTTATTGTTATCACCATTAGTTTAGATTATTATTTAGTTTAATAGCTAAAACCAAACCTCTCTCCAATTATATGATTTACTTGCTTTCCATAAATACAAAAAATACAAAAAGAATCTTCCTCAACCCTTAGAATTCTGTTAGACCTATGATCAAACCTTCCTACATATTCTTGATTTTGAACGATAAACAAACCGAGTCTTGCCTATTACTACACCACAACAGTTTAGGTGCATTGCTAGGGAGTTGTTAAACTTCTCAGCAGGAAGTCTTACGATGACCGCATCATCAGTTTTTTGGTGCCGCCGCCTGGGGAATAGTTAGGTTTTGATCATAGTTTAGCTTAGTTCTACTTGCTTGAATCCTTTCAAGTGAGATTTAATTTCTGCATATTAGCTTTCTTGTAGTCTATCTTTTCTTTGTGCCTTTTGTTTGTAACTCTTTCGTTCACCATCATGAGTTGAAAGACTACTACCAAACCATTTCAAAACCCACACGAACCACAACCTTCCCATTCTAAAGATATACTTGGCTGTTCCAACAAAATCAATACAAACACTATCCTACGATGTGTAGATCTTTTTAAAAACTTAATACAAAAGATCCCTCATCATGGCTCGATTTATGTCCTCTTGACCTATTCTCTTTTATGATCATGTCGATGACTATATACCCGAATGGACCTGGAATTTGCAGCAGACGGGAACCTAGGGAATTAAGTGGTTGAAGAAGCATGGGAAGCACTTTGAAAATTGCGCCAAGGCATAAAGAATGGGACAACCCACATAACATTATTTCATGAACAAGAAGTAGGAAATTGAAGGCTCAAGCAAAAAAAAAATTTGGAAATGAGAATGTTTAGGTGGAGATGCATTAGAGGTGTAGCATGAGATAAGGTGGAAAATTGAACCCACCTAAGTACTCCAAAGTCCTCCCATCAATTGAGGAATACACACCGCCCGTGACTTATCCGCCCGATGGAGGTAGAACCTTTGAACGAAACAAAACTAGAGGAAGTAGGCTTGAATTGTAATCACAACACCCCTCTTAGTTCTAGGGAAGATCCTAGTTTTGATAAACCGAAGCTTCAACCACAACCCTCACCTAATTGTCCACCCTTAGATGCAAGTCTAGGAATCGAAAGAGGCTTCACCCGTCAAACCATAAAGTCCTGATAGTTTTAGGATGAAGGTATTAGATTATTTGACCATTCATACACCACCTTTATCTCTTGTGGCGTCTTTCCACCTTAAGGATTTGTATTGCTATTATCGCCCATGTGTAGATGACCCTAAGAAACATTATGGATTTAAACCGGGTTTATTATGACACAGTGGATCCTTAGGTGTTGATTTTTCAAAATTAGGGATGATAAGAGATGATTGGAAATTAGAATCTGAGGAAGTTTCTCTTCTAGGAAGAGGACTTAATTCACCCGTTAGGCCAAAATATGCAGAGAAGGTTAGGATTAATAAGATGCACCATTTAGAGCATGTAATTCAACAGCCAATTTTTCAGCATCTGACCCCTTCTCACAACAATGGTGTGTACCGTTACTATCACCCGCACTTGAACTCAAGTGTAGGGGAACTCTCCCTTTTATCTGTTAAATAAGGGTAGAGTCAGGCTCGTGACTCGAACAAAAATAAGCGCTTTTTGGGAGGCAACCTAATATTTACTTTTCCCGCAATTAGGAGTGTCATGTGTGTTTTATTCTTCATAGTTTTTTTTATTATGTTTGAACTATCTTGTAATCATGCTTTGTTTGTCTTTAACTTCGTCTTAATTTCAATCAAAGGTATTTTGCAAACAATAAGTGTAGGGGAATTTATCCGGCTTTTAAGCCAAATTCAAACATGATAAATGAATTGTTTAGATTAATTCGCGTCAGTTTCGAGTCATATGATTGAATTGTTAAATCTCTAGTTTTGTACAACCATTTATACAGGAATTAACTTATGGAATCAAGTGCAGGAATTTTTTCATCAAAAACAAAAAATTCGTTTTCACAGACAGTGAGAGAGGGGATTATGGCGTCACGATTTACACGCGACGCCGTCACCACGACACTTGTGACGGGGTCACAATAACTATGACGGCGTCATACGCCCAGGTCCAGAAAACTCAAATTTTTTAATTATTTTTGGAAATAAAACTTGCACAACATTTAAAATATGTAATATTATTTTATAAACCTGCAAAACCATTGAGTTTAAAAATTCTCTCATCCTATCTATCGAGTCGAACCTAATTAACATTGTTTATTATGTAAATGCATTTTTATGCTTGGTATAGTTGTCTTTGTCTTTGATTACAGGTTATATTTGATGAGAATAAGCTTGGAAGTTCTTAGGAAATTTCATTGGATGATTCTCGGAGGACGATTTAACCAGTTATCGCATGTTTCTTCTCCATTATTGAGTAAACCAGGGGAGTACTAGTTTCTTTTCCTTGTTTTCTTTTCTCTTTATCTGTTTTAACGGGTACTTCTAGAGAACATTGGGGACAATGTTCAACTTAAGTGTAGGGGAAAATAAGCCTTAGAAACTATTCTTTCATTTTCCATTTGCCTTGTCCTTAAAATGATAGGTAATATATCGAAACATAGCATAAGAGGTGATTTTTACCCAAATTTAAATTTTTTTATGACACATATCGAAGAAAACCAAGTATTAATAGCGTCTCATGGATAGGAATTTATATTACTAGCAAAAAATCCCTCAAATTCCACCCCCACAATGTGAGGTTCACCCTTAGATATTATACCTTTAGTTTGTTCGAGTTAAGGAGTGAGCAATCATGTGTGTCTATTTCGTCATTACGGAGGTGTATGCGTGGTTTTGTCGCCTTTTTTGGAACATTGGTATCGGTTACTTTAGGATTATGAGAGTGTACCGGTAGCATATTAAATTATAGAACTTGTTTTTGTGATGCATCTTGAGACCGCATAGTATTAGGATTTGCTTGATAAGAGGCATTAGGATTAACCCATGTTTTAAACCTGTAATTGTTATGATGGTCACACCGATCATATAACTATCCCATACCCTTGCCATTTACTCACCTTTAGTGCAGGATACCCTAGTACAACCCTCCGAGCCTATCCTTTTTCACGGTTCTCATAATTTTCTAGTTAATTCGGACTATTAATGAAGAGCATTGTCACCCTTAAACCAATCGTTACACCCAAAAAGCCTTAGCCTACCTTATATGTACTTGCTTTTAGTACATTATTGTGATAACCCATGTTAATTATTTGAGTACACGGTTGCTAAGTCCTTATCCTTGTAAATACAGTTTTAGGACGATTGAGATTCATGGTAGTATTTATTTCGCGGAAGAATGGGGAAGAAAAGTTAAGTCAATACCCTCATATGTTTGTCAATTGATCTCCATGTTATTTTGATCCACCTTAATACGGGTCATTAGTTATTATAAACCCCATGTGATGTATTATGTCATTCAAAAAAAATAAGAAAAGAAAAAGAAAGAGATTGATGTAGAGTTGTGTAGAGTTTGTATATCTTCGTCCGAGTCTTGGCTTAGCAACCAGGGGTCGTTTAACCCCCTAAATCGGTGCATTAAGCTCCAAAAAAGGCACTTAATCGTTTCCTTTTCAGGTATTTCTCATTTGGAAGGTATTTGGAAGAATTAAACGTGACTTGGGCTCATTTAGAGAAGAAACGGACAAGACTACGGACCTACACCAATATTGATCAAGAATTTCTCTATAGTGGCTGGAGACGGCGTCACAAATACAACGTGACGCCGTCACCACGAAGATCAAGATGGCGTCACATGATTCCACGACGGCGTCAGAGCATACGAACCAGCCCATTATCTAGAATATTCTCTTTCATGATGGCGTCACGATTAAAATGCGACACCGTCATAGTTTTTTTCCTATATATACAAACTCGAATTTAGGGGTTTGAGTGTGTAACTTTAGAATAAAAAAAGAGAGTACGAACCCTAGTTCGTTTAGCAGCTGTAGGAGACGATTTTAGGGCCTAAAAACCTTATTGTACCTCTTCCAATTCATGTTTTAATCAAGTAAGGTTTACCTTAAATCATTCATATGTCTATGTGTTATATTGATTTATGTTCTTTCATTTATATTTTAACATGCTTGGCTTAAACTTCCATTGTGTTTTAATTGAAGATTGTTATGAAGCCTAGAATGTAATCTTAGTGGTGTTTGCTTCCTTGTGATGGATGTGACGTTCATGGAACCTTAGAAAACCACTTTTGTCTACATCGCTTTTGATATGTTCTGTGAAAATGTGATGAGTAGAAAGGATATCATCGGTAATAGTCCCTTTCAACACCTTGCCCTCCCTAAAAAGGTGTGTCCACTCTTAATAAATTCCACTCACTTTAGTGTACTCCTAGGGCTGTGTAATGTCATCATACTACCATGCATGTGCATTGCTCTAGCAGCATACTAAGTAGTACGGCGGATTCCGTGTAATCGTTTATGCTTTAGGAATTAGTTACATAATCATCACAAGTGTTACAAGGCAACACATAAGGAAGTCAATCTAGGGAGTAATACATGATTAAATAACACAGTCATTATAATCTTATTGTATCACCATAGCTCAGTTAAATACTATTAGTTTAAACAGCTAAAACCAACCTCTCTACCAATTATTGATTTTACATGCTTCCATAAAATATAAAAAATACCAAAAAAAATCTTCTCCAACCCTTAGAATTCTATTCGACCGGATCAAGTCCTTCCCAACCTTATTCCTCAAGTGAACGATAAACAACCCCGAGTCTTGCCTATACTATACTACAACGATTAGGTGCACTGCCTAGGGAGTTGTAAAACTTCTCGTGTAGAAGTCCTACGATAACCGCACATCTGTGTTACTAGGGGTCATGGAATGTAAAGTTGATACACTCATGAAGGAAGCAATCTCGCTAATGGGAAGAAGCGAAAGCGTATTTGGAATGACAAGCAACACAGTGTATCCACTACCCTCAGAACCATCTCGACAAGAGGAAAATTTTTGAAGACCTTATGATGAATTTCATACTCTATCAAGAAGAAAAAGTTAGACAACTTAAAGAGTATATGTGTGTTATTGGAAGGCAAATTCATGCAACTCTCTTTGGAGATGTAGGTAAATTTAAGGATGAGATAAGAAATGAACAAAATAGAAACCAAGAAAAACCAAGAAGATCACAAGGTACCTCGATACTGAGGATCCCGATCTCCTTAATGGTCATAGATTCTCAAAGCCTCTCACCGAAAAGGCATATTTCCATACACCTAAATTCGTCTCACCAAAGTCACTCTATGTCAAACACGTCCGCACAATCTTCCCTAGTCCACCTCTTGTAAGGGAAAGTACCTTTGGCTTTAAGCCTGATACAAACACTAATCGAAACATCAAGTCCCGATATGATGCGAAAAATTCAAACCCACAAATTACCCCACAAGTCCTCTCATCATTTGTGGAAAACACACCGCCCTTGACTTACCCGGATGAAGTAGAAGAGATTATAGGAATCTAGATTGAGGTAGAACCTTTAGACGAAACGCCACTAGAGGATTTAGGCTTGAATACTTGTAATCATGACATTCCTCTTAGTTCTAGGGAAATTCCTAATTTTGATGAACCGGAGCCTCAGCCACAACCCTTACCTAATTGTCCAAGCCTTTAGATATAAGTCTAGAGAAAAAAGAGACCCCTGAACGACCATCAAGCCACTTATCTGAATAGTTTTAAGATAAGTAGTAAATTTCTTAACCAGTTATACACCACTTAACCCTCACTGCAATCTCTCAAACCTAGGAACGTATCTATTAATCACACCATGCATTGGCGACCCCAAGAAACATTATGGATTTAAACAAGGTTTATTTAGACATAGTGGATCCCTAGGTGTTGATTTTTCAAAATTGGATATGATAAAAGATGATTTAGAATTAGAATCTAAGGAAGTTTATTTTTTAGGAAGAGACTTAATTCACCCGTTAGGACAAAAGAAGTAGAGAAGGTTAGGATTAAAGAAACACACCATTTGGAGCATATAATTCAACAACCAATTTTTCAGCATGTGACCCCTTCTCATAACAATGGTGTGTACCGTTACTATCACCTACACTTGAACTCAAGTGTAGGGGAACCCTCCATTTTATCTGTTAAATAAGGCTAGAGTCAGGCTCGTGACTCGAACAAAAACAAGTGCTTCTTGGGAGGCAACCCAATTTACTTTTCCCGCAAATTAGGATTGTCATGTGTGTTTTAATTCTTCATAGTTTATTTTATTATGTTTGAACTATCTTGTAATCATGCTTTATTTGTCCTAACTCGTCATAATTTCAATCAAAGTTTTTTCAACAATAAGTGTAGGGGCCTTTTTTATCCGGCTTTTGAGCCCAAGTTCAGAGCATTTTTCATAAATTGTTTTAGATTAATTCGCGTCATATGATAGATTATGAATCTTATAGTTTTATGCAGCTACATGTAAGGAATTAACTTATGGAATCAAGTGCAGGAAATTTTCATCAAAAACAAAAATTCGTTTTCACAGAACGTGGAGACGGCGTCACGATTAACACGCGACGCCATCACCACGACACCTGTGACGGGGTCACACCAACCCCGACGACGTCAAACGCCCAGGTCTAGAAAACTTAAAATTTTTAATTATTTTTGAAAATAAAACTTGTACAACATTTAAAATATGTAAATAGTCTTTTTATAAACCTGTATAAAAACCACAAAATCTAACAATTCTCTCATCATATCTTTACTGTTTTATCAAGTCGAACCCTAATTCAGAATATAATTGTGTATAATGTAACATTTTATGCTTGGTATAGTTGTCTTTGATTACAGGTTATATTTGATGAGAAGAAGCTTGGAAGTTTTTAGGAAGTTTCATTGGATGATTCTCAGAGGACGATTTAACCAGTTATCGCATGTTTCTTCTCTATTATTGAGTAAACCAGGGGAGTACTAGTTTCTTTTCCTTTTTTCTTTTCCCCCTTATCTGTTCTTACTGGGTACTTCTAGAGAACATTGGGGACGAAAATGTTCACCTAAGTGTAAGGGGGACAATAAGCCTTAGAAACTATTCATTTCATTGCCATTTGCTTGTCCTACAAAAGATTATTGGGGTTTTTTTAAGATATATCGAACATAGCATAACAGGTGTTTTTTTACCAAAATTTAAATTTTTTTATGACACACACCAACGAAAACCGAGTATTACTAGCGTCCCATAGATAGGAATTTATATGACTAGCACAAAAACCCTCAAAATTCCACCCCCACAATGTGAGGTTCGCCCTTAGATATTATACCTTTACTTTTTCGATTAATGAGTGGCAATACATTTGTGTCTATTCCGTCATTACGGATGTGTACGACGTGGTTTCGTTGTCATTTTTCTGAACATTGGAATCGCACATTTAGGATTATGAGATTGTACGTGAATAAGTAGATTAAATATAGAACTTGTTTTTGTGATGCATCCCAAGACCGCATAGTAAGTATTAGGATTTGCTTGATAAGAGGCATTAGGATTAACCCATGTTTTAAACCTGTAATTGTTATGATGGTCACACCGATCATATAACTATCCCACACCCTTGCCATGCACTCACCTTTAGTGCAGGATACCCTAGTACAACCCTTTGAGCATATCCTTTTTCACGGTTCTCGTAATTTTCTGGTTAATCCGGACTATTAATGAAGAGCATTGTCACCCTTAAACCAATCGTTACACCCAAAAAGCCTTAGCCTACCTTATATGTACTCGCCTTAGTACATTATTGTGATAACCCAAGTTAATTATTTGAGTACACGGTTGCTAAGTCCTTATCCATGCAAAATTCAGTTTTGGGTTGATTTGGGATCATGGTTGAATTTATTCGGCAGAAGATGAGGAGAAAAAGTTTTAAGTCAATACCCCCATATGTTTGTCAATGACTCCAAGTTATTTGATCCACCTTAAAATGGGTTATATTAGATTGTTAAATAATCGAGACAAGTAAAAGCTCAGTGTAAGTGTAGTAATTATAAACCCTTTGTGATGTATTATGTTATTAAAAAAATGAGAAAAAAAAAGAAAGAGATTGATGTAGAGTTGTGTAGAGTTTGTAGATCTTCGTCTGAGTCTTGGCTTAGCAACCAAACCAAAGTGTATTCGTGTAAGTAACTAGCTAACCCTTAAATTCACCCAAAGTCACTACCCAAATGTATCCCATCCGTTTTTTTTTTAATTTGTGTGGTTTGTTATTTTTTTTTTTTTTTTTTTTTATGTTTATTTGTTGTTTTCTTTTTATTTTTTTTTGATGTTTGTTTTTGTTTTGTGGTTATGTTTCCCCATTATATGTTATCCTTACACCTACACCCCACAACCCATTATAAAGACCTCTTAGATAGTAATGAATAATACTTGCCCTAGCGGTGGAGGTTTGATCCTTTACCAAGCCTATGGTAATTTATATGCTATGACAGGTAATGAGTGTTGATTTTCTGTTTCCCCTTTTATGTTATAATTTATTATACACCCGAAAGAAAGAGAGAATCCCAAACACTTATGTGAGGTGCTAGTGTATGCTTTCCGTGTTTTTAATTATGAGGTCTAGAAGGTTGTGTTGTAAAATACTTTTAAAGAGTAGGTAAAATGACCCCTCATATTGTTATTGTCTAGATAGAAAAGCCCATTTGCTTGAGGATAAGCAAATCCCAAGTGTAGGGGTATTTGACAAGGTTTCATTTTATACACTTTTTCAGGGTCCTTTAACCCCCTAAATCATGCATTTATGCCCAAAATAGGTACTTAATCATTCCTTTTCAGGTATTTCTCATTTGGAAGGCATTTGGAAGAGTTACACGTGACTTGGGCTCATTTGGAGAAGAAACGGACAAGACTACGGACCTACACCAACATTGATCAAGAATTTCTCTATAGTGGCCAGAGACGACATCACAGATACAACGTGACGCCGTCACCACAAAGATCAAGACGGCGTCACATGATTCCACGACGGCGTCAGAGCATACG